>PVKS010024858.1:0-30573 GCA_004027875.1 Aplodontia rufa | reverse complement strand
GGTGGTTCCATCCTTAATTTTTTGAGGATTCTCCACACTGCTTTCCATAGTGGCTGAACCAGTTTGCAGTCCCACCAGCAGTGTAGTAGTGTTCCTCTTTTCCCATAGCCCCTCCAGCATCTGTCGTTGTTTGTATTTTTCATTTTTGCCACTCTAACAGGAGTGAGGTGGTATCTCATTGAAGTTTTGATTTGCATTTCTCTTATAGCTAATGATGTAGAGCATTTTCTCATATATTTATGGGCTTTCTGCACTTCAACTGGAGAGAAGTTTCTTTTAAGTTCTTTAGCCCATTTATCGATTGGATTTTTTGCGAGTTTGGATTTTAATTTCTTTAATTCCCTATATATTCTAGATATTAGCCCTCTGTCTGAGGTGTAGCAGGCAAAAATTTTCTCCGATTCTGTGGGTTCTCTGTTGATGTTCTCAACTAAATCTTTAGCTGTGCAGAAGCTTTTTAGTTTAATTGCATCCCATTCATTTAATTTTGATTTTACAGCATGCGCCATAGGAGTTCTATTAAGGAAGAAGCGGCCGATTCCTATAAGGTGTAGTGTTGACCCGACTTCTTTTTCTAATTAATTTAAAGTTGTAGGCTTAATATCCAGGTCTTTGATCCATTTTGATTTAATTTTTGTGCAGGGCGAAAAATAAGGATCCAGCTTCAGTTGTCTACAAATGGCAGTCCAGTTTGTCCAACACCATTTGTTGAACAGGCTATCTTTCTTCCACACTATACTTTTGCCCCCTTTATCAAAGATCAAATAGTTAAAGATATGAGGGTTTGTCTCAGGATCTTCTATTCGGTTCTACTGGTCTTCGGTTCTGTTTTGATACCAATACCATGCTGTTTTTGCTACTACAGCTCTGTAATATAATTTCAGGTCAGGGATTGAGATGCCCCCTATTTCTTCTTTTCTATAGAGGAGTGTTTTGGCTAGTCTGGCTCTCCTGTTGTTCCATATGAACTTGAGAATTGCTTTATCTATATCTCTGAAAAATGCCATAGGTATCCTGATGGGGATTGAGTTGAATCTGTAAAGGGCTTTGGGTAGAATGGCCATCTTTATTATATTGATTCTGCCTAACCATGAGCATGGAATGTTTTTCCATCTACTCAGGTCTTCTGTAATTTCTTTTTTTAGTGTTTGATAATTTTCTTTAATAGGTCTTTAATATCCTTTGTAAGGTTAATACCCAAGTATTTCATTCTTTTGGAATTGATGGTGAATGGGAGAGATTTTCTGATTACTGAGGTGTTTTGAAACACACCTTGCTTCCAATGTAACTGTTGACGCTCTTCCCACGCTCTAGATCACAGATACTATAACCTTAAATGCTTCCTGAGCTCACGACACAGCCACATCATAGAGTTTCAATAGTGAGAAGCTAATTCCCCTTCCTTGTTGATATAAAATTTCACACAATCTGTTGCTTCAAGTTGATGTAAAAGATCAAGTTCCAGTCAAGTGACAGAACAGGAAAAGGTAGAGACCAAAATAATAGTAATAATAATAATAATAATAATAAATAAGAAGAATATAATAAATAAAAAATAAGCATTTGAAGTACTTAAAATTGAATAAATAAAAAATGGATTAAATAAAATAGCAGCCCAATGGAAAACAGGAAACAATCCACAGACTTACATAGAATGTGTAAACAAATGAAAATGTGCTAATTTGTGTGAATAATCCAAGAAATGGAAATTGAAAATAGGATTGCATTTTTTTTACCTCTCAGATTGGAAAGAGACTGGTACAATGAAGGTCTGATGAGGCTACAGGGAAAACAATAGGGAAGGTAAGAATGGAAATGCATAAAACCATTTTAAAGAGCAAATTGGCCAAGACCTTAACCAGTGTTGTGTCTGTGAATGTGGCCTGAATTTGGAATTATTTGAAGATGCGATTAGTTAAGGAGAGGTCATAGAAGGCTACCATGGGCCCTAAATCAAATGGCTAGTGTCCTTCTATGAAACAGAGAGAACACATGGAAGGAGTCACGCAGAAAGATATTCATGTGACCAGGAAGGCTGATATCGGAGTGATGAGGGCACAAGTCAAGGAACACTTGGAGCTGCCAGACGCCAGAACAGTGAAGGAAGAATTTGTCCCTAACGCCTTCAGAGGGAACACAACTGTTGGCATCTTGATTTTGGACATCTACCTTCTAAAACTGTTGGAGAATAAATTCCTGTTGTTTTTGTAATTTAATGTGGCATTCCTAAAATAATAACTCAATAGAGATTAGTTTAATAAAAACTTATATATACATATCATTAGAGATGGGAATGAAGGTCCTCAATCTATTTCTTTATGTTTTGGTTTTTGAACTATGTGAATATGTTTCCTTTCATAAAAATAAAATAAAACTTAAGCATTAAATAACATTCTATTTCTTTCCTTATAGTCTAACTGTTTGGATTTTACTTGTTGCTCTTAAAAGCCAAATTAAATGGGGATAGTTAGATCGATGGTTTTTCATAAACTTTTGAACTGAAAAACTCTAAGAGATTGTCTAGCACTACAGGCAGAATAATGGGTCCCAAAGATGTCCATGTCCTAATTCCAGAAGCTGAGAAATAGGTTATGTGACAAAGGGGATTGAGGTTTCGGATGGAATTTAGGTTGTTAATCTGATGACATTAAAGAGTTGACCCTGGAGTATCTAGGTGGGTCATCACAAGGGTTCTTAAGAGTGAGATGGAGGACTGGAAGTACAGTTCAGAACTTACCTGGCTTGTACGAAGCCCTGGGCTTGGTCCCCAGCACTATGAAAAAATGTGGAGAGGGAATGGGAAGAGAGTCAGTGTCAGAGTGGTGCAATGTGGGGAGGCTTGGCCATCGCCAGCTTTGGCTCTGAGGACGGAGGAAGCAGCCTGTGTTACTCAGATTTCCATGACTGTGGCGAAATTCATGGCAGGAACTACTTACAAGGAGGAAAGTCTTATTTCAGCACACTGTTTCAGTCTGCGGTCAGTCGACTCCATTGCTTTGGGACCTGGGTCAAGGCAGCACATTATGGCGGGAAGTACGTGGTGGAGCAAAGCTGCCTTTCTCATGTCAGCCTGGAAGCAAAGAGAGAGAGAGGAGGAGGGGCTGGAGTTCCAAAGTCCCCTGCAAGCGTACTCCCCCAGTGACCTAGTTTTCTTCCACTAGGCCCCATTTCCCAAAGCCTAACTGCCATATCCAAAGCCACCAATGGCCCGTTGAGTGTTTTTCATAGAGTACCATGGACTGGGTTGTTTCCAATATATGGGCCTTCAAAGGACATTCAAGATCCAAACCATATCTGGGCGATAATACTGGAAAAGGCAAGGAAATGGGTTCTTCCCAAGAGACTCCGGAAAGGAACAAAGATCCGACGATACCTTGCTTTTAGCTCAGTGAGACCCATATCAGACTTCTAACCCACAGAACTATAAAAAAAAAAAAATGGCTTTGTTTTATGCCACCATGTTTGTGGGAATTGTAGCAGTGATAGGAAGCTGGCTTATCTGGTCAACCCAGAATCTAAGGTCTGTGAGTAGAAGAATCCACTTGACCCTGGATCTCCTGATCAATAGGACTGTTCTCTTTTCACTGTAAAACATGTACATCAATAACAAATTAGAAAATAAACCACCTTTCACATCTAACATATTTTGTTATTGTCAATCTCCCGGTACATTTATAACATTGCTTATTCATTGAAAAAGACAGCTTATTAACAAGATCTCTGGAACTTTCCCCTTTAAAAAAAGAAAACAACAAGAATATTGCATACTCATTCTCAAACCAATATTAGGAACCATTTCTTCCCCTACTGAATTGTTCAGATTTGTCTCCCTTAGCAAAATCAAACAGAATTTCTCACTTCAAATAAATCAGTTTTTATTCCCATGAAAAATAAAGAATGTCTCAAGAAGATTAACATAACATTCAATAAAATGTTAATGCAAATGTCACAGAATCTCTATGGATTTAAATACCTGCTCATTGGCAAGAGTAATAAAAAGATTACTTCTAGGATTAATTTGAATCTGAACCCTGATCTATAATTTGCTAAGAGATTAACTCAAAGAATATGTCTTAAGGAGACTGGAAGTGAAAAAGAGGACCCTGAGCAATTGGCATAGGAGGAAAAATTGTTATTTTTATTAATATAAGAAAATCAAATGTAACCTAATGCCCCTGGGTATTTTAATGTGTTTTGTTGAATCGTAACATGGGGTGGAGGTTTGTCTTATAAAATTTAGTTACTTTACTCATACTTAATATGCAAAAGTAGAGTGATCAGGAATGATTATTAGATGTCATTTTTAAACTCTAAGACAAATTTCATGATGCGGTTGAAAAAGTGCTCTCATCAAACTCTGGGGCCATGTCTGGACATTACTATGCTTGGGTTCAAATCACCTAGCTGAGTCTATAATTTAAAATTCCCAGTTTATAAATGAGGATGATGATGCCTTCTTGACCTGATCACAAGTAGGTACGAGTACAGCATGAAATAAAACGCATGGAAATAATTCCTGGACTTTGACTCTTGGTGCCAAAGCAAAGCCCTGCGTGCGAAGGAGCTGATAGCAGAAAGGAGTGTGGAGCCATGAGGGCCAGGGATGCAGTTACCAGCGCATCGTGAAATGCCTGCCTTCTCTGTCAAAGCACAAGGAGAGACTAAGAGAGACCTCTGTCCGAACAAGCAGGGTTTTGTTTTCGTTGTGTCTTGGGTTTTTTTTTTGTACTGGGGATTTAACCCAGTACAAAACTGAGCTATGTTCCCAGTCCTTTCCATTTTTTATTTTGACATAAGGTCTTGCTAAGTTGCTGAGGCTGGCCTTGAACTTGCAGTTCTCCTGCCTCCGTCTCCTGTCTTGCTGGGATTGTAGGTGTGTGTCATCATGGCTGGCTCCAACAGTTTTTTATTCAAGTTCATGCACCAAATCGGTCCCTTTCATTGGGAGTTGTCCCACTCTTGGCATTGCTTGAACTCACCAGATGTACACTGGGTATCTTTATCTATCGCCCTGAGCATTTTAGTAGCGTCTTCTTCAGTTTATCTAGTTGCAGTATTCAGGAACAAAGAATGATTTTTTTTCTTACTTTGTGTACCAATTAGAATGCTTTAACAAACAAGTGGAAAAACTCCATCTCAAAGTCTTAATGATGCTGGGTCCTCTGGTGGGTGTCTGAAATTCCAGGTAGTCGGGAGTCTGGGGTAGGAGGATTGCAAGTTCAAGGCCAGCCTGGACAACTAAGTCAGACCCTGTCTCAGAAATAAAAACAACAACAACAACAAACCTTTAACCAATGTAGAGCTGCGTTACTCCCACAGAAGCAATCCATGTAATGAGTGGTTTGTGTAGTTCATTAACGGGCCAGATGATGATATCTTTTATCTCTATTATTTTTGGCTTGTTTTACTCAGAGTAATTTCTATTATGTATACAAGAGAGTTGCCCTAGGGCGTCAGGAGAAGCTAGTACAATTCTTTATTTTGTATATCTTTTCATTAGAAAAAGAATATTTCCCAGGAGTTTCCAAATTACTTCCACTCTGTCTCAATGATCAGAACTGGGCAGGTCTCTGGATCACCCTACGCTCATCATTGGTAAGCAGAATGGATGACTGACTATGGCTAGTCATGGAAGGAAGGACACACAACGGGTTAAAGCCTGGATTCTGGGGCTGGAGCGGTGGCTCAGCGGTTTAGGTGCTTGCCTGGCAAGCATGAGGACCCGGGTTCAAACCCCAGCACCACGTACACAACTGAGTGTTGGAGCAACTAAGGCCATGTGAAAAACTAAATAAAGTTGTTTCTCTCTTTCTCTGTCTCTCTCACTGTCCCTCTCTCTTAAAAAAACAAAAACGAAAACAAAAAAAAAACCTGGATTCTGCCAGTGTGGAAGGGAAAAAGGAGGTTGTGCAGATAAGGAATAACACCTGCCAGACCTGGAAAAGAACCTTTACACTTCCGCTTAACTGCATGTGGTCATTGCATGTAAGCTTGAAGGGAATGCCCTTTATAACCTTTCTTATCTTAGGTAATTAAGAGACATCACTCACTTTAATATGTCCAAAATAAAGTTACTGATCTTCTCCTCAAACCTGCTCGCAATCTCGCCAACCATCTTAGTTAAGAACGACCCCATCTACTGGGCCAACACCACGGACATGGAGCCATCTTCCACTCCTTTCTTCTTGCATCCAACGTTCTAATCATTAGCAAATCCTATTTGTGTTTGTTTGGCCTTCCAAACACATCCAGCACGAGGCCTGGGATGGTGTGGCAAGGAGCTGGGGAGAAGGCTGTCCTCCCAGCATTGGCATAAAACCCAGTCATACTCCAGCGCTAAAGAAGTGGAGAGTACCTGGAAGCAGCACTCTTGGCGTGGACCTGGGTGCCTCCTCATGGGCTGTAGCAGTGGTGAAACTCCACTTTGCTCTATGCATGATGGATGGGAATGAGAAGCCACATGAAAAGAAGAACAGGACCAACGCATGTGAGGTTGCAGCTGACTTTCTGATCCGTGGGCACATGGAGCTGCAACTGTGGGCATGGCCAGAAATAATTCTTAAAGACACCTAGGGTTGGATCAGGCAGGAGGGCCAATTTCCAGAAGAGCTGGCAGGGGCTTGTTCCAGAAGAAAAATGCAAACTGGCTTTATTTTTGGCTACTGACTGGCCAGGGCCTTGGGATAATAGGTGGTTAACTCCAAATATGATGGGGATGATGTTTTGAAAGTATTGAACCATTGTAATTTTTCCCCTCTTAAATTATATTATCTGATACCTCCTCACTTCCAAGTTTAAATTATGGGCCTCTTTGTCTCAGGAAAGGATTAGTTGCTCACCCTTAGAACAAAGAAGTAATTGCTTTGAGTTCGAAAGATGATTTTATTGGGCTGTGGAGGTAGTTCAGCGGGAGAGTGCCTCTGGGTTCAATTCCCAACACCTCCTTTAGCACAGTGACCAGATATTCTTGTCACCTGGATTTGCCTGGGACATTCTCATGCACTTGAAGTCATGGCATTGTTATTAGTAGCAATCCACTTCCCCCTCACAATGTCCCAGTTTGGACAATGAATTACTGAATTGTCCTATCTTAGAAGATAATTGTTTTGAAAACCTTTTATTGACAGAAGATTTTCTAAATTCCTTCAGCATTTATTAATAAATCAAGAGTTCATTCTCATAAAAAGATGATGGAATTTGACTATAGGGCTGGGAGTGTAGCTAAATTGTGGAGCTTGTGATCAGCATGCACAAGGCTCTGGGTTCAATCCTCATCACCAAAAAAGAAAGAAAAGAATAAGAAACCATTATAAGACAGGGGAGCAAGAAATCAGGGTGTAAGGGAGAACAAAGCTCTTCAGGTGTGGTCCTTGCACCATCAGCAGCAGCAGCTGCTGGAAACAGAGATGCATATTATCAGGTGTCCCGTCCCCCGACCCACTGAATCCGGGACTTTGGGGACAGCTGAGCCATCTGCGCTTTCAGGAGCCCCTTGTGCATTCTGAGTGGGTGACTTGAGCCTTGGAGGCAAAAGAGGTGAAACGCCTCTTCTTTGGGACTGAGGGAGGAGAGAGGAGAGAGCGGTAGAGGGAATACGTGGCTCGAGACGGGTCCTCCCTCCCTTCTCTCTGTGAAGTTCTGAGAGTCCAAACCCACAGACAGCAAGAGACTGGAGACCTTGAGGTGTGCTACTGGCACACGTGGCAGTGGTGGAGGCAGAATGGAGCTGGAGGAGCAGCTCCGTGTGGGGACATTTCAACATGGCATCAAGCTAGGCAAGTCCAAGGAGCGTCACAGGCCTGTGCCCAGTGCCTGGGCACCCTGATGGGCTCCTGGGGATATGAGAATGCTGAGTTGACCAGTTGGCCTGGACAGAGCACAGAGGTGGCACGTGGTGACAGGAGGCTAATAGCAAATGGCCAGAACCCCAGGTGACAGGAGCAGACACCCTGTAGCCTTCACCAATCTAGAGTCAGACAAGAGCAGAAACCAATAAGGACTCTGCTGGCACCACACGGATAGGCAGTGTCTTCCCACACCACTGCCTGACCTCTGCTAACCAAATCTCAGGCCCTTTTCTGGAGAGGGCCAGAGGGAAAGGGAGGAAATGACAGAAAATTGTCCACCCTCTGAGGAAAGCAGTCTGTGAGGCTTGACATAACCAAGAGCCTCCTCTTGGAAGTCCCCAGCATTGTGACAACATCATGGAGCGATTTTCTTTTCTTTTCTTTTCTTTTTTTTTAAATATGTCAATTGGAAAACAAAAATTTGTCATTTATTTATTTATTTATTTAAAGAGAGAGGGACAGTGAGAGTGAGAGAGAAAGAAACAATTTTTATTTAGTTTTGCATGTGGCTTTCATTGCTCCAAGACCTTGTTGCGAACGTGGTGCTGGGGTTTGAACTCGCGTACTCACTCTTGCCAGGCAAGCGCCGTAACTGCCGAGCCACCACTCCTTTGTCATGCCTTTTAAGTATCATCTTAGAATTTCCATATTACTATGTGATCAAGCTGAACTAAAATCAAAGGAATAGGATCTTAAAGTGGAGAATCTATTTGTGGTACTTTTATTGCCCTTGGCAGTAACAACAGATTTCTGTTATTGTTTGATCCAGAGTTCTGAAATAATCCTTTCATTTGATAAAAACTGACTTTTCTTAGTGCACACAGTGTTTTGAAATACGCATATACTGAGGAAAGTTTACCCTGAGCTAGTTATCATATGAATCACCTCATTTGCTTATTATTAAAAACTGATCATTGATAACGTAAGAACACATCTACTCTTCTGATTTTAACTCCACTTTTAAATCAGGAAACTTCTAAGGACTAGTTCCCTAGCAAAATCCAGCTCCTGGATCTCCCTGCGCTGTCCTGTTGAGTCCCTGAACTGCCGACCTCAGCACCTCTCACCTGACAGCCCTGTTCTGAACCTGATCTGAACTACGCTCCCTCATCACCTTTACTTCTATCAGAATTTCTATCAAAAAGAGATCTCTGAACCGACTCCATTGGACAGTTTCTTCCCCTGCCACAGGTTAAGGTAAAACTTTATGTGTGCTCCTAACAAAATCATATCTGGGCAAGTTGTTCTGAAACGTAAAAGAGACTGAGTTAACCAAAGTGGAGGTTTTCAAAGTGTGCTTCCTGGAGCAGCAGAATCACTTTACCAGGAAATGCACTAAAATGCCAATTCTCCAGCTGCACCCCGAATGAATCAGCATGCAGGTCGAGTGAATCAGAAGCGGGTCTCCAGCTACCATAGAGTGAAAGGCCAGAAACCAACCACAAAGCTGGACAAACTTGTCAAGAACAACCATTTTGTTGCTCTGGAAATTGAGCAGCGGCTCATAGAACCATCTGGGGAGCCCCGAGACCTGAGGAAGTGCCGAATGGAGGGTGAGAATACTGGGTGTCTGGGGCGTTCCAGCCTGCTGTTCCCATCTCCCCCAGCCAGGGCAGACAGGCAGGCCAGCCAGTGCAAGGGCCGGATCAGTGCTTGCTGGGGGCCTGGGAGGGGAGAAGGGTGAACCAAACCAGCAAGAGGAAAGAACTTGCAAGAAGATGGAAATGGTTTAAAACTGCATGGATGGGGGCTGGAGCGGCGGCTCAGCATTGGAACCCTTGCCGGCATGCTCAAGGATCTGGGTTTGAACCCCAGTACCACACACAACCAAGTGTGGGAGAAACAAAAACCAGATGAAAAATTAAATAAATCAATTCTCTTTGTCTCTCTTAAAAAAAAACAACAACCCTGCATTAATGGTAGCAGAAGATAACTGTATGAATTTACCTTTAAAAAATACCCCCAAGCAGAAAACACTGAAGTGTACACTTACAATGGGTGCATCCTTATGCTAAGTAAATTATATTTTAATAAAACTATTTTTTAAGAGAGAAGGACAGTGAGAGAGAGAGAGAGAGAGAGAGAGAGAGAATCCATTTTTATTGAGTTTTTCACATAGCTTTCGTTGCTCTGACACTTAGTTGTGTACGTGGGCGCTGGGGTTTGAACCCGTGTACTTGCGCATGCCAGGCAAGCACCGTAACCACCGAGCCACCGCTCCAGCCCTTAATAAAACTCTTTAAAATAATTTTTATAAAAAACCTCTGGGGATGGGTGCTAGCAGTTTTTTTTTTTGAAACGAATATATTTTATTTTATTATTTTATTTTTTCAGGGCTGAAGATCCAACTCAGGGCCTTGCTCATGCTAGGCAAGCACTCTGCCACTGAGCTTAAATCCCCAATCCCTAAACCAATATATTTTAAAGCAATTTTTTTATATAAACTGAAAAAGGAATCATAATTATGCTGCTACCTAAAATTCCTTTGGTGGCTTCTCATCTTGGTTGGTAAGAAATTGATTCTGTAGCTGGGCACAGTGGTGGACTACACTGGAAAACCCAACTACTCGGGAGACTCAAACAAGAGGATCCCAAGTTTAAGGACAGCCTGGGCGACTTAGCAGAGTACCATCTCAAAATAACAAGGGGCTGGGAATATAGCTCTCTGGTAGAGTGTCCCTGGGTTCAATCCCCAGTAACACACACACACACACACACACACACACACACACACATCGTGAAAGGTAGTCAAATTCATGTGTTAAACCCAAAAGAGGAATAGGCAACATATAATCTAGGGCAACCATAGATATGAGTGTGTCGGGGAGACATTGGTAGGGGGAAGGGAGAGGGAGAGAAAATTGGGAGGGAGAAGAGGGAGAGTTCTAGGGAGACAATCAACAACATAACATACCCCCCCGAGAAACCAAATAATACTCATGCAATCATTTAATTCTGGAAAAATCACATTTATATTGCTTGCAGGGGCAAAGTACAGAAGAATCAAGAGACTGGGGTGTGAGCAATGTGGGGGCAATTCTGGTTTAAGAACAAATGCATATCATATTATTACTTTATATGCATTTAGGATTGCACAATAATTCAACTCCTTAGTACAAAAGAAAAAAAGAAAAAAAATTGCTTTAGACCAAATGTAATGGAAATCTAGTTATGCTTGCTTAACCAAATAAAGGTTTATTTTTCTTACGAAGTAATGTCATATTAAAAAAACTCCTGGGGTGCTGAGCCCTAGGCCTCTTATGCTGGGTGGGCGCTCCATCATGGGGTTACCCTGCAGACAGCAGTTCCCTTGTGATGACTGGAGTATGATTACGTAATAGTGTCTCCCCCTCCACCCCTTATTCATGGTTTTGCTTCCCAAGGTTTTAGTTACCCTTGGTCAACTGTGGTCTGGAAATATAAAAATGGAAAATTCCAGATAAACAATTGTTCAGTATTAGATTGCACACGGTTCTGAGTGGTTGGATGGAATCTCATGCTGCCTGGCTGGGCCGTGAACCTTTCCTTTGTCCAGAACACAATGCTCTCCGTACTACCTTAGTCCCTTAGTCCCCGTCACAGTGAACAGATCCACCGTCAGGGCGCCCCAGGGCTTGTGTTCAAGTAACCCCAGAGTGTACGCACGGTGGTGCTGGCCATCTGGACTCGACACAGAGAAGCCTTAAAGGGCCTCCTTCCAATAGGACACTTCCAAAGGCCACGTTCACGTAACCTTTATTATAGTACATCGTTATAACTGTTCTAGTGTATTATTAGTCATTGCTGTTAACCTCTTCCTGTACCTAATTCATAAATTAAACTTTATCATAGTTAGATATGTACAGGAAAAAAACAAAAACCAGTACACATGGGGTTTGGTACCACCCACTGTCTCAGGCAGTGGAGAAGGGGGTACTGTACCCATGTGGAAAAGTGCGATTCATTTACCCCTTGAGACATGTAATGATCCAAAACAAAACATACCTTTTATATCCTTTGCCACAATTTAATATCAATTTCCAAACAATATATAAAACCCTTGGTGATGAAACTTTTTAAGGGACAATTCCACCACCCATGATCCCTACAACTTTGATTTTTCTTGTGTATTGCCCTTGTCACTCTGTTACCTGTTCATTTGCCACTTAAAATTGATGGACATGGAAAATTACCAGAAGCCACTCAGCCAGGCAGCAAACCCCCTACTCACTGTTGGAAATCTGCAGACTCAGACCCTTAACCGAATCAATTGCTTCAACCCTACTGAAAAACCCAGCTTAACCAGAAAACAAACACCTTGTTGCTCCAACACTTTGTTGCGTCCGTGGTGCTGGGGTTCGAACTCAGGTCCTCGTGCATGCCAGGCAGGCACCAGAACCATTGAGCCACTGCTCCAGCCACCGCTCCAGCCCCAAGACAGACTTTCGATCTGCTTTGTTTATTTTTAGATCCAAGTGCTGAATACAAAGTATAGACTCAAATATTTGTCACGAGAATGGATAAACGAACTTGGGGGAAATCTGATCTCAGGACCCTTGTTACTAAAGATGCTAAGATGAACACAGTCCTTGATGTATTAATGATAAAATATTTGTAATTGAAGTACTTAAAAATAACAAATATGATGCCTACTTTAGCTTTTTTATTGTATTTATTTCAGGTGTGTAACAGGATGGTTGGACACACTCATAATCAAGTGATTAGTGCAGGCAAGTGAATTTGCATATCCATCACCTGCTATACTTAACTTCTTTTTTGTGTGTGCTAAGTGTAAGGAAAGAGACGAAAACTGAAGGAAAGAGAGGAGAGGGGCAGCTCAGCAGGAACAGAGGTTCATTCGGGAGAAACCTGCAGAGGAGGGCCCAGTGGAGTCTGGGACCCACCTGCCGCTTACAGCCCCGGGTAGATACAAAGGGGATAAGTGGGGAGGGGGCCAAGGCATTAGTTTTCTGGTTACACTGGGTTTTCCAGTAGGTGGCGATTAAACTGAATTCTTCGGTAGGGTGGGGAGCCTCTGATGAGTGTCCCAGACAAATAGGTTCAGATAAGGGTCTGAGTCTGTAGATTTCCAATCAGTGAGTAGGGGGTTTGCTGCCTGGCTGAGTGGCTTCCGGTAATTTTCCATAGCCACCAGTGAAACACACACAAAAAATTTTTTTCTTGGAAAATTTCCAATCTATAATACAATGCTACTAGAATTCTTCTATTGGACATTCAATCTCTAGATTTATTTACCCTGTATTCTAAGTATGCATGTCCCTTCTGGCCTACCTGTCCCCATTCCCTGCCCATGGTAAACACGGTTCTACTGCTTCTATGTATTTGATTACTTTTTTAGATTCCACATATGAGACTGTCACTGGGACAAGGGTCAAAGGGTCCTGAGGAGATTCTTAGGACCTCAACTCAGGTCTATGAATTAATTTATAGTTTTTCACGTGGCTTTCGTTGAGCCGAGACTTCATTTTAAATATGGTGCTGGGGTTCAAACTTGTGTTCTCAGGCATGCCAGGCAAGCACCACTCCAACTCATCATATGCATTTTTTTTTTTTTTTAGAGAGAAGAAAAAAAAAGAGAGAGAGAGGGACAGTGAAAGAGAATCAATTTTAGTTTTTCATGTGGCTTTCATTACTCTGACACTGGTTGTGTACATGGTGCTGGGATTTGAACCCGCGTCCTTGTGCATGCCAGGCAAGTGCCACTCTTGATTTTGTCACAGAAAGGGATTTAAGGACAGGTCAAAGTGAGGCACAGCTTGGATTCAGGAGAGGAGGAAGTAGCCATGCTGAGAGGTGGGCTGGAGAGGAAGGCACTGGTTACACATCGCAGCCTGGGACCTTTATTTTTTTTTTTAAAAAGAGAAAGGGACAGTGAGAGAGAGAGACAGAGAAAGGGAGAAACAACTTTATTTAGTTTTCACATGGCCTTAGTTGCTCTAACACTTAGTTGTGTATGTGGTGCTGGCGTTTGAACTCGGGTCCTTGCGCTTGCCAGGCAACGCCAAAACCGCTGAGCCACCGCTCCAGCCCCCAGCCTGGGACCTTTAAACTTGCAAAATCTACAGTATGGGCACCTGACCTAAGGAGCTGTTCTTACTTCAGCTTTGTGTTGGTGATGGACACGGTAACCATTACCTACTAGGGTTCATGTTCTTTGTTTTTGATGAAAAATTGCTAATAAATCCCCCAGGGGATTTTTATCGTTCTGCTTTGTGAATTTAAATAGTACTACATTGGTGTCACGCTGAGGGTTTGATTGAGAGTAGACATACGGACACAGTAATCAGATGCTAAAAATACAAATCACAAGAATGTTTGCTTGTTGAGTGAAGGCATTCTCAGGACTGTTTCTTTCTTTCTTTTTTTCTTTTTTCTAGGTCCAGGTCAAGGAAGAAGTTTATTATGGGCCTGCAGATAAAATCTAATAATTGATTTAATAGTGCTGTTTGTGATCAAAATATGTGGAAGTGACCTTTAAGTCTGGACTTTAATCCATGTGAAAGTGGACTTTGACTCTGGACTTTAAAGTACAGCTACTCTTGTGTTGTCATGCATGTCTCCTTTCTACCTGACCTTATATGGTCCTACCCTACCTCAAGAACATGCAGTATTTGTATATTTGTGTCTGACTTAATGCATTCAGCATAATGTCTTTTAGGTCGATCCTGGATGGCCCAATGTCTCCTTTTTCCTAAGGCTGAGAAATACTCCAGTGGCGTGGTATATGTGTGTGTGTGTGTGTACCTGTGTGTATATATAACACAAACATTTTATCCATTCATCCCTTAATGGACTTAGGTTGCTTGCATATCTTGGCTGTAGCAACGAATGCTGCAGAGAACATGGAAGCACCGATCTCTCTACAAGGTGCTGATTTCATTTCCTTTGGGGATATACTCAGCCATGGATTGCTGGGTCATATGGTAAGTCAGTTGAGGAACCTCTGTACTGTTTTCAATATGCTGAATGAATTTACCTTCCCATGAACAGTGCACAAGGCTTCCTGTTTTCCCGCACCCTCACCTACACTAGTTACCTCTTAGCTTTTCGAGAACAGCCAACCCAACAGGTGAGAGATGATGTTTCACCGTGCTTTTGACGTGTATTTCCATGATGGTGAGTGATTCTGGGCGTACAAGTTGTGTCTTGACAAGCCTTCTTGCTGGATTCTAATGTGTACTAAAGCTTGTGAATCACTACTCTTAAAGAGATCCTTGAAACCAGACAAACTTGAGACAGTATCAGTCCAAGCTTTAGCTGGCTCCTTCCCACTCAGTGTGGTAGAGGATCCTGGAGAGTGGGACTGAATAGTGCACTTCCTTTAGCCATCTGAATAGCATACATGTTAAGTTTAAGACAGAGTCTAGACTTAGGGATGATCCGGAATTTCAGATCATTATCCAAGAGGTATCTTCCAGCATGGCACTTATAGGCTGGCACCCAAGAAGCTTCATGACCTAAATTAAACATTGTTCTTGTGGGCATGGGGGATTGAACCTAAGGATGCTATAATCACTGAGCTACATCCCAAGTCCTTTTAAAAAAATTTATTTTGAGACAGGGTCTTGCTAAGTTGCTGAGGGCCTCACTAAATTGCTGAGACTGGCCTGGAACGTTCAATCCTCCTGCCTCAGGCTCTCCAATCGCTGAGACTACAGGTGTGTGCCACTCGTCCTGGCTCCTAAATTCCACTCTTGTCTCAGATGTGCTCTCCTTGGTAAAGAGCACCATCGTATGCTTAGTCACCTAAGGCAGAAACCTGGGGGCTGCCTGGCCTTCTCTCCCCTTCGCCCTGCACATCTACTGAGTTGCTGGAGTTTGAGGTTCTGTTTCCAACCTCTCTCTCCTTCTTCCAGTAGTGGCCTTATGCCAGCCCTCTGGCATGTCTCCCAAATGGCTTCTCTGCCTCCAGTCTCCCCCCCACCCCCTTTAATCCATCCACTTGATGTGGAGTGACCATTCTCAGAGATCATGAACATAATCGTGCTGCTGAAACTGCCTTCTCTGGTTTCTCATCCGTCAGCAAGAAACTGCTTTTGATCACATATGATGGGAATGTGGTTCTGTTTATTTCACCAAATAAAGGCTCATTTTCCTTATGTGAAGAAAAGTATCAAGACTAGCAGCTTCTTTCCGTTGACAACCATTGGTAGTTTCTTATGAATCTCATGGCAATGTAATCTGCATTTATAATATAAATAGACACGATTTTAAAATTTCAGGATAGTGGGGTCTAAGCTCAGTGTTTTACTGTTTGGTTTTTTTTTTTTTTTTTTTTTTTTTTTTTTTTTTTTTTTTTTTTTTTTTTTTTTTTTTTTTTTTTTTTTTTTGGTTTTTTTATTTGTTTATTTGCTTAGTTTTTGCTTTTAAATCCCTTGGGTGATACTAGTGTGCAACCAGGGCTGGTTGCCACTGCGCTTCACCCAGGTGCCTCTGATTTACAGCTGAGATCTGGAAAGAATGATCCAAGATGATAGAGAGGGTCATGGTTGAATTAAAAACCAGGCTGGAGCTGCCAAACAGATAGCCTACGGGATGTGACATTGCCAAGATGCTTAAGTAGCTGGGTGCAGTGGTGCATGCCTGTAATCCCAGCAGCTCGGGAGGCTGAGGCAGGAGCGTTACAAGTTCAAAGTCAGCCTCAGCAATTTAGGGAGGCCCTGAACAACTTAGCAAGACCCTGTTTCAAAATACAAAATAATGATTCCCTCCTAATTGTAAGACCATTTTTAACAAATAATAATAATAATAAAAAAGTGCCCCAGGGACAAAAAACAAACTTAAAAATATAATTGCCTATAATTGCCTCTCAATTAGTTTTGCAAACCCCTAATCCCAGGCTGTTCACTCCTGCTTACTAATATTCTAAATTAATTTTTATATTTTTCCCTCTGGTATAATCCTACACCATTTCACTTTGGTGACAGCTTTGATTTTTTCTACTTATACTAAATGCATGCTAGTAGGACTGGCTAATACCGCTTTTAAATCTTTCTAATTTGCTGTCTAGTTATGAGCGCATAAATTTCTTGCATTAAAAACCAACTTCATGCCCTGTTTCCTTTGGGTTTCAGCGGTTCTGACATTTTTCTACAATTCATATGAAAATTATGATGCTTTTGGAGGGCCTCAAAGCCAAGGTCTTGTTGACAATCCTTTTGTGATGTGTGATATGCAGATTCACAGAAAACACTGAGAATGATGAAAGGGTAAAATAGTCACAGAAGAAAAAAACAAGGGAAAGATAAAGAGGAAGATAGGAGAGGGAATCCTGTGAAAGGAAGAGGAGGATAAGAATGGAGATGCAAGGCTGAATTTCCAGTCTACCTTTCTGTTCACCTCTTAACCAGAGAGGTTCCCAAAACAGAGCTTCGTTCTCGGGAATGCCAGAACCACACATCCAAAGTGTCTCAGTCACTGCAGTACAAGCTGAAACCGGATCCCAGGCACCCCTACCTCCTCACGCCCCACAAAATCAGTCTCCCTCCATTCAAGGCCACATTCTGACTGACTGATTCAAGCCACGATCTGGGTTCTAGGGGATCCAAGCTACTTTAAGATTCTGTTGACTTCTCAGTGATCTTGACTCTCAGTGAAAGGGGTCTGTACAAGAGTGGACTTTTCAAAACTCGTCTGAGTCCCAGGCACGCAGCAGTGGGAAACACATGGGCTCTACAACTAGATTATGAGACAGGAGCACCCCAAAGCCATATCATGCCATGTCAAGGTTGGAAGGAATAGGCCTGCCCTGACATCTGCAGAGCTGAGATATGAGACAGATGCCTTCAAAAGATACGGTAAATATGTACAGGTCATAAATCAAAATAACATAGCTAAATAAACTATACCCTGTCTTTCTGTCTCAACAGATCTGAACCTGGCGGGCAGGTTCAGCTTTGGAATTCTTGGACTTGGAGTTCTGTGTAGGAGGGTGACAGTGGCAGCCTGCAGTCATGGTGGCACAGTCCTCCTTGTTCTGTTCAGGCCCTGGAAACAAAATCAAGGCAGAGAATTCCAGAGTTTGGGGCATTTGATGGGTGTTCTAGAACAGTGGTTTCCAATGGGGGAGGGGGTGATTTGGCAATGTCTGGAGAAACTGTGGGTTGTCACAGCCTGGTGTGGTATGGAGTGAACAGAGGCCAGGGATGCTACTAAACATCCTACAACGTACAGGACAGTTTCCACAGCAAGGACGTATGTGGTCTAAAATGTCAATGGTGCTGAGGTTAGATAACCCGCTGAAGGAGGGCTTCAGTGCTGTTAAACACCAAAGTTACACTCCTTCATCGCACTCTCCAAGGAGAGCCAAGGCTCCGGGTGTGGGCTCTTTCTGGCTTCACAGATTCCTGGGAGGAGAAGGTCAGAACAGGGCAACGTAGAGTGGGGGTCTTGACCAGGGATCTCTTTGCCCAGGCGAGAGACTGATGCTAGGAAGGAACCTTCAAGCTCTTCAAATTCTGCAGGACACAATGCCCTTCCATGGGCAGACAAGGGCTTGCCTAGGGTTGATCTGAAGTTTTAACTCACCGCCCCACTGTGGCCCTTTTTATCCTTGGTTTGCTTTCTTGGCAAGTTGACAATGAACTACAGTTTGCCTCTCTCACTTCCTGGAACCCACAGAAACTTTGGCCTTGGGCAAAGGCCCTTTGGCCAACATTGGCATTTATGTAACTGTCTAGCAAATGCAAGTCATCTGGAGATAGCAAGTACAGCAGGCAAATCCACATTTTTTAGAGGATAGCAAAAATGTGAATTGTGTATTTTTTAAAAAAAGAGAATGAGAGAGAAGACGTAATTTTATTTTTTTAATCTTTTCATCTGGCTTTTGTTTCCCCGACAATTAGTTGCATATGTAGTGCTGTGGTTTGATCTCGGGTCCTTGAGCATGCTAGGCAAGCGCTCTACTGGTGAGCCACCTCTCCAATCCTGAGTTGTAGATCTTTGACAGTGTATGCATTGGAGTCCAAGGACCTAAATATATAAATCAAAGTATATCCCACATATGCGCATCTTCAAAACTAAATTCTGTCTTCTGAGCTTTAGGGATAATGCACATTGTATTGCTGAACACTTGGAGACATGGGAGGATTCAAATCCCACAAAGCAAACAAACAAATTCCAAGAGGACATAGTTCAGTCTCCTTCAGGGTGGTCCCTTCTTGCCCCCTGTCTGGGTCTCCTTGTCTCTTTACCTTTCCTTCTATGATATGTCCACTTTGGAGTCCAGCAGTTTCAGATCTTGTCCCCCAGTTTGCACTTCAGAGGGCATCAGAGGTGCTCATCAGAGAACAACAGGAACCCAAAATTCTTGGTTCCCACCCCAAACCTACTGAGTCAGAAATCTGGCCAGCTGAGTTTTAACAGCCCCTTTAGATGAACTAATGTGGCTTCCAGGATAAGGAACTTGACCCTTCCTTAGAAAATGTTTCAGCCATCTCTTGTTTCTTAGGGACATGCAAAAGAATGGAGGATGTAAGCTCTCTTCCTCCCTGTGCATTAAGGAACCATTCTCCCAACAACAGTACAGTTTGAGGAAGGGAAAATTCTTTTTCTAAGAGAACTTGTTATACCCTTGCAGACAGATTCATGTTCACTGTAAAAACAATTCTTAGAGGACATTAATGAGAGTTTATTTTGCACTCCTGAGAGGTACCCAAGACTCCTCTAATCTTTCTAGATATTTCTGAGAGCACAAGTAAGCATATGTTGATCGATTTAAAAAAGAAAACAAAAACACAAAAATAATTTGTAATGTTTACAAAATATTTTCCTTGAAAGATTTCTCTCTCTCCTACTGCATGAAGGCGTCATAAAGTATTGAACCAGTCTAACCTTTCTCCTTGAGTGTGTGACCTCAGAGCCAAACAAGAACACAGGCGATTCCCAGAAGCCAATCAGGTGCCATTTTGACATCTTCGGGACTGTGGCCTTGTCACATCAATATGAAGCCAAAAAGTA
Organism: Aplodontia rufa; assembly: GCA_004027875.1. Classification (NCBI taxonomy): domain Eukaryota; kingdom Metazoa; phylum Chordata; class Mammalia; order Rodentia; family Aplodontiidae; genus Aplodontia; species Aplodontia rufa. The sequence goes on along the minus strand of PVKS010024858.1, from coordinate 10,768 downwards.
ACCCTAAGAAAATTGCAGAGAAGAAAAGGTGAGGGCAGGGATGGAGGGGTACCGACGTTAGACACCATCAGAAAACGAAAAGCACATTCAATGAAAAATGAAAACTACAAAAAAAATTCATTTTGGAGCGTCCAATTTCTAAACAGCAAATGAGACGTTATGACCAAAGTCACTCACTTATACCTAATAACAGTTCTAGACAAGCGGCTCCAGATTTCCACGGAAAACCCTTTCTCTTCTTCTGGAAGAGAATCCCCCCCGCCCCACGCCCCGCCCGGGCTCCCGGGCTTTCTGTGCCTTTTACAGCCGCGGGCGGAGGGAGTGCGGCACCGGGGGCGGTTCCCTAGGAGGCCCTCGGACCCGCCCCTTCGCATTTCTGGCCACTCGCGTCCCGAGGCCGTCGCAGGTGGGCGGGGTAGAGCTAGCGGTCAGCGATTGGTTCCAGGCCTGAATGGGCGGGGCTTTAAGATCCGGCCTATAAAGTAGCCGCGAGGCTAGAGCCTCGGTTTGCGTCGGCGTCTCCTGCTACGTTGTTGGTCGCTGCTTTCGTAGCCTCAGGGTCGGACTTGTGCGCTCTCCGGGCGAGCTATGGCAGCGAAGGCCGTGTGCGTGCTGAAGGGCGACGGCCCTGTGCAGGGCACCATCCACTTCGAGCAGAAGGCAAGGCCCGGGGCGGAGGTCCGCGGCCAGGCCGCTCTCGCCCGCCAGCCCGCGCACCTGTGTCGAGAGCGGGCCCGGCAGCCCTCGCCACGCCCCCGGCCCGTGGGTCCTCGCCGCGCGGAGCCTTGGCACCCGCGCCGGCGTCCGCGTGCGCCCACTAAGTGCTGAGTCACGGGGAGGGCCCGGGCTGTGTGTGTGCGCGCGGGGGTGCGAGCGGCTTGGCCTGCCCGCGGTGTGCAGATGGCGGCGGGCCCGGGAGGTGGGCTGCCCGCCGGGCCTCGGCCGCCGCTCCCCGGGGTCTGGAGGCCAGGGCGGGGGCTGGTCGCTTTTGAAGTGGCGCTGGCCCTTCCTCGAGGGGGTCCTTTTCCCGCTCCCATGGATCCCACAAGCACTAAATGGCGCAGTTGGATTTCCGGGGGTGGCGAGGGCGGCAGGGCCCGCTGGAGTGTTGTCGCATTCGTCGTCCCGTTGGGGCTGCTTTTCCGACTTAAAGTGTTCTAGGTCCGGGTTCTGTGAATTGCGGTCCGCCGCCTTTATGGACAGCTTTGGCGCAAGGATTGATTTTTGTACTTTATGATGAAAAATAATACGCAACAGAGGACGTATTTGGCGCTTTACAGGATGATACTGGCCCCTCTCTTAGGTTTGGTCAGGCCGCAAGGGCAAAGAAGATGGCCTTAGACCATGCTCCTTCCTTCCAAGCTCCAAAACCCAGCTGTTTAACTGTGGGAATTTTCCAGGGCAACGATGATCTACTCTGGTTGCACAGTAAACTAATTTGGGGAGCTTTTAGGAAAGAGACACCAAGGCTAAATCCCGACAAATTACGTAAAAAATCTAGCCCCTGCATGGCTTCCTTTTTTTCTTTTCTTTTTTTTTAAGAGAGGGAGTGAGAGAAAGAACCTTATTTTTCCATCTGGCCTTTGTTTCTCCAAAACTTAGTTGTGTATGTGGTGCTGAGGCTTGAACCGGGGTCCCTGCGCATGCCTGGCAAGCGCTCCAACCCCTGCATTGCTTCTTTATAAAATTGAAGTTTCCAGAGTGATCTTAATGTGCTCCTAGGCTTGAGAATTGTTGTTTAAGAAGAGTGGGTGGAGTTTGGAATTTGGAAGTTAGGACCCTTGGAATTTCCATTACATGAAATTGGCACTTGATAACGGTTTTTGGAGCATTCCTTAAACGAAATTCTCAGTAAAGTAGTCTTAAAATTGCTCTTTCAGAAAGCAGGTTGCTGAATGTCAAACACAAAATTTGTGTTTTTCAGCGCTAGGGGCACCTCTCTACCACGAGCTCTATCCTGACCTCTCAGAGATAAATTTACGAACAAATTTTGTAAAATTAAGCATTTTCAGAAATATTCATTGCCAATAATATTGCAAAACAAGTATTTTGCAAGGAACATACTTGTGATGATAATACTGTCTCGAACCATGGTGAGGTTACCGATTGGAGGAAAATTTTGTTGTGCTTGGCTTAATAATCATGAGAGATGATTTAATATATGAATGAGGCTTAGTCCTCAAAATTGTTTACAGAAAGGTGCGTGGACAGGAGTAGTGGTTATGCAGTATCTGGCTTAGGCCTGGGAGAAGCTGGGGTGACTCAACTCTTCAGAGTGGTTTGTTCTCCCTTTCCCCTCTGCACATGATTCACCCCTGCTGGAGAATAATGCCCTCTGGTCCTTGGGAAGTGTGAAGACCAGCTGTGAACCCATACATGAACCCAGGTTCCTGATAGTTTGTCACCTGCCCTGAGCAGCTTGAACATTCTCTAGTTTGGTTCCAAACTTGTATTGGTGGTGCCCTTTGTACCTGATCAGGTGGGACTCTACAGGTTGGCAGATGTGATAAATTGGCTATAAATTGGTCTGGCCTATTTAGTGTTCAAAATTTTGGATTAGTTGCCCACTTTAAAATTCAGAACTTTTCATCTCTTAAGTTTGGTTTTCTACTCTTGTCTTGAAAGGTTCATACCAAGCCTTCATTAACCCAGGACAACACTGGACTAAGCAGTTTCTATTCATTTAAAAAAAAATTTTTTTTTTTTTTTAAGAGTGAGAACTTTATTTTTCCATCTGGCCTTTGTTTCGCTGACAGTTGTGTATGTGGTGCTGGGGTTTAAACTTAGGTCCTCTAGCATGCCAGGCAGGATCCCCTGAGCCAGCCCCTTATATTCGTTTTTGCCTCCCCCGTGGGTGTTCAGCAGTTCAGGTAAGCCTGGTCCCTGTAGGGACCCATGAAGCTATTTCTGAAGAACTACTTTTGTGCTGTATGCATTGCCCATGGAGCGAGGTCTGAAGGAGCCTGCTGGTTTTTGTCTCACTCTTTTCTGTTTCGGGCTGAGGAAGAGTGTTCACATTTGAGATTTTTCAGAGTTAAGGGTTGTACTTAGAATAATAATAATAATCATCGTTCCTATTCTCAGGAGAAAAAAAGGCAACTCTTATATTAGTGCTTCCTTTGAGCCTTGTTGTTTTCAGATGGAAAGTTAAACCAACTAGAGGAACAATTTGAAATTTATGATTACATTACAATAATGTAACTTTATTAGGTTATTTTATATAATTTATGATATCAGTTATATTTTATAATTTGTAATTACATTATAATCATTAGAGAGTATTTAATACATGAATTTAGTCTTCAGAGTAGATAGTCTTCTACAGAGGACAGGAGTGGTAGTGTATGAAATGTGTGGGAAGGAGAACTGATGTTTGAATTTTGTTTTATACCTCTTGGTCCTGGCTATTTAAAAAATTAAGCCAAAAATGAAGATAAGAGCATGCATTACTGTGCGGTGTGGTTGCTGTGTATGTTTTATTTCAGTTCCTGGTTTATTTGGTGATATAACAGTAGTGTCCTTGATTTCTAGATATAGCACCATTGCCCGGTATGACTGCCTGAATGTCCCGTCATGCCTGCTTCAGTGGTTTCCTTATTTTTGTGTGTGTTTTTTTTTTTGGACTGGAAATTGAACCTAGGGGCTGCTTTTACCACTGGGCTACATTTTCTGCCCCTTTTAAATTTTTTTTTTTTTTTTTGTTTTGAGACAGAGTCTTGCCAAGTTGCTTCATTAAGTTTCCAAGGCTGGCCTCCAACTTGTGATCCTCTTGTCACAGCCCCCTGAATTGCTGGTATTACAGCTATCGGCCACCATGCCCAGCCCCACCTACTTTACTGTTTTTATTTTCCTTTTTGTTACAGTGGAAGATTGTCTAGATTTCGGTGCCTAAAAAGGCACTACCTAAAAAGGACAGTACCTCAGGTTATACCAGAATCAGTCCCTTTAGGGGTGGTGGAGTAGATTTTCTGACTATTTAGTGGAAATGTCTGATGGAAGCTGAAGAGTGGAGGATGAGTCCTGGGCAGCAATTTGGGCATTGCTCGATGCTGTCTCTGTGTGTGTGTGTGTGTGTGTGTGGTTTTGTCTTTTGGCAACTGCTTGGAGAGAGTGTCCGCATGAAGGAAGAGTGAAGGGCTCATGAGTGTGTTGTGAGGTACTTTCTTTGGTGCTCTGCCACTGAACTATGCCTCTAGCCCTTTTTATTTTCATTGTTTGTACGGTGTCTAAGTTGCTGAGGCTGGCCTTGAACTTGTGGTCCTCCAGGCTCACCCTCCCTAATCAATGGGATTACAGGTGTGTACCACCACATCCGGCTGTTTTGGTGTTATAAAGTTTGGTGTGGGGCTGAGGTAGCTCTGGGCTTGATCCCCAGCATGAAAAAAGAAAAGGTTAGGTGTCTCCCTGTGTACTCACTGTGTGTAAGTACCGCCTGTTCAGAAGTGTGCTGAACAAGTCACTGCGGGGTGCGTGTCACCGTGACGTTCCGGGGCTCGCTGTGCTTGCTGCTGTTACGCTGCTGTGTGTTCTTTAATCCTGGGCCCTGGCCACAGCGTCTGGGTGGCATGTGTTAGCACAGGAGGTTCTCACTAGCCGGGAGTCCCGGGTGTCTGTCTTTTCTCCTTTACTGTGAGTGTGCGTAAAGGTAAGTCAACCATTTTCTTTGTTCAAAACCTCTTGCACTCTCAAACCTAATGCAAACTTTATTTCTTTGAATAAAGGCAAATAAAGTTGTGGTAACGGGCCGCATTACGGGCTTGGCTGAAGGCCTGCACGGCTTCCACGTCCATCAGTTTGGAGATAATACACAAGGTGGGTGTCGCACTGCCTCAGGGACCAGCCGCACCTCCTCAGCCTAGGGAGGCAGACTGGACTGAGTAACTGCTAACCAGTAAAAGCCTTCAATATTTTTTAAAAGGTCATGTTAAAATGACTACTAAGGTCCACTTTTAGGTAATTAGCCATAAGATTGGTAGTTGACTCCTTAAGTGTGGGAAGGAAGAGGGGAAGGCATTGATGATTTTATTTTGATTATGGCATGAGTGTTTTTAAAGAACACTATAGGAAACAAGGAAATGTGCTCCTTTCCCATTGGGATAACAATCCCAGGTGTGATGAGCTACTGGGCTGGTTTGTTCTCATTATTCCACAGATCAGCTTTACCCCCAGTTTGAGATCCCCGGGACGAAAGTATGATAGAACAAACTCAAGATAGGATGTGCCGCTGTGCTTTGGAATGAGTTTCATTTTCTCAGTTTGGGATTAGAAGCAAGTTAACAAAAGATTGTAGGTTAAGTTGCATTTTGTAATTGTTTGCCATATTTGGGCTATAATCTGATCTTCATGTTTACAGACTTGGGGTGAGTACTTGGTTCATTTCGCTAATACTTGTTTTTAATATATCACAGTTTGGTCCTAAATAGTTTAGTGACCAGATTGTATTCATTTCAGTAATGGCTGAAGTTCCCAAGCTGCGCCTGCTTCTGGTTTGGGAAGGGTTTGCTGCGTAGCTTTGACTTGCCAACCTTCTTCCTCTAACCTATGTCTTCTCCCTGACTTGGACTTCCTGGGGGCTGGGTGGAAGCTGTAAACAGTAGTAGTTTTTTATTGGCTGCTGAATTCAGAAGGTCTCTCACGAAAGGACCTCTTGGGCTGTCCTGGCTGTGTTCTTTGTGAATGGCATCCCTAGTGCGTGGAATCCCAGCCCTGGGTGTGGTGCTAAGCAGCAGAGGTGGCCCTTGGACATAAGGTGCCGTTTAATATTCTGCCCGCACCAAGTAAAGGCCTCAGACACAAGAGCTGTTTGGTGGTCTGTGTTGAGAGAGGAAAGATTCTTGGAGTTAGGGCATGCTACTTTCTTAAAATTAGGATCATAAGCGTGGGGTTTTAACTCCAGAAGATGAAGTCTGGCTTCCTGTTTTAGTGTAGAACCAAAGCCCAGAGAAAGATGTTAACCTGGCTCATGTCAATAGTTAGACTACTGCCCCTGTTTATACCAAGGTGTCACTTCCTGTTTTTATTATCCCAGAAGTCATCATGCAGGCTGGTGCTTTTTTTTTTTTTTTCTATTGGAAGTTTTAGCAGCGATCACTTTGTTTTTACATTTTATTTTGGAATTTTTGATTCATAACTTAGCTGACTTTTCTTTTGTAACTAGGCTGTACCAGTGCGGGTCCTCACTTTAATCCTCATTCCAAAAAACATGGTGGGCCAGCGGATCAAGAGAGGTGAGCAGCAAGATGGTGAACTTCTATGCAGTAGTGGAGATGGCCTTGTAGGGTTGGTAGGGTGTACTGCTTGCAAAAGCCAAGCAAGATAATTGGGTGCTCTCCCCAATTCTGCTTTTGAATTTGTTGTCTTCCAAGGAACTCCCCCCTCCCCAGGTCTGGAACCGCTTACTCTGGGGGCTAAGGCGGTGACAAATGGGAACACGTAAAACAGTGCAATTTTGTGGCATTTATTGAATATAGAACTAGTACAAGTGTCAAAGGGAACTAATACAGGAAATGTCAAGAATAACAGTACTGTTGGCCACTAGCAAAGTACAGCATCACTGTGAAACCTGGGAAGCTTTTGGAGATACAAATGTCATGCTGGAAACTATAGTTGAGGTTCCATTTGTCCTTGTACATTTTCTGAAAACCTTTCAGAATATTAAATTTAAGGACAAGATCAATTTTCTTTATATCAGAGAGACCTGGGAGCATTTTTTTTTTTTAACTGTTCCATTAACTAACAGGCATAAGTCAGTAATGGAGAGTTTACCCTGTGGCTACTTTATCTCTGAAATTAGAGGTGAACTCCAGCCCAGGACTCTTCTCAGAGCATTACCTTGTGACTTGGAAGATTCAGTTGAAGAACTTGTGTTCTGATGGTGTGTAGCGGCTTTTTTAAAATTTGTGTTTCCACAGTTTTGTCGTCTGGAAATGTGATCTTATTTGACGTGCACCTTAGTCTGCTTTGTGTGTCTGACTCGTTCATGTTTTAATTTAGCCGTGAATTCCCTGTGTTAGTGGAAGTCAGTGCTAATCCGTCTGATAACTTTTTAACGTTAGGCACGTTGGAGACCTGGGCAACGTGACCGCCGACAAAGACGGTGTGGCCATCGTGTCCATTGAAGACTCGGTGATCGCACTCACGGGAGAGCACTCCATCGTTGGCCGCACGATGGTGGTGAGTTTTCATGGAAAAAGGCCATGCCTGAGATTTCTTCTAATGTAGTGGTGTGTCTTTTACGTGTATCTAAAGATTCACATATATTGTACTTGTAGTTCAGATTAGGAAAAGCAGTTATTTTGTTGGGTGTCTTCAGTGAAGGTGTATTAATTTGCCTAGGTCGATGAAGAATACTGTTCTGCTAAGACGCAGTAAAAATCAGGTTACATTTGGTCATATTAGATTCAAATAGGGGAAACAGAAGTGATTTTTAGTTTTAAATAACCAGATTTTCTTGCCATGATTGTTTCCCCTTGTAAGTAAACAGAATATTTTGTTGACTCTAAGCTCTGGTAATGAGTCGAGTGTGTAGACTGCCTGGGAGCTGCACCTGCTTCACGCATACCACCGGGTGGGAAAGGCTCTCTTGCCCCCTCAGGGCAGTTAACATTCAGTAGGCACTTCCTTTCAGTGGACCCTTTATCCTTAGAATTTTCTTCAGCCCTATTGGTGAAGCAGAAAAATCATTTAATGAACAAAATTTAAAATACTGTTGCTAAGTACTTACTTTTAGGATTGTCTTACAGATCTACAGTTCATTAGACATGATATTTTGATAGTTTACTACAACTAAGGTTACTCTTAATTTTTCATGGAGGATGAAGACCAGGATGTGGAATTTGGGTTTTCAGTTTCTTTTAGACATAGCAACACTTATCTAGGTAACATGTCTGCACCAACAAGAAAAAACTCTGAGTAATAGAGTAGTAGTTTCTACTTTGAAACTCTTATCATAAATGTTAGCATGTTTTTCTGCTATTGGAATTATTTTAACATGTTATTTTCTAATATAAAGTGATTCTTAAAAAATCTTTGGAGTATTGTTCGAAAGAGATGGTAATTACTTGATAGTCCAGTTATATGTTCTTAAATTTTTTTAAAGGTCCATGAAAAACCAGATGACTTGGGCAAAGGTGGAAATGATGAAAGTACAAAAACGGGAAATGCTGGAAGTCGGCTGGCTTGTGGTGTGATTGGGATCGCGCAGTAAACATTCCCTTCCATGTGGTCTGAGTCCCAGTAATTCATCTGTTATCTTGCCAGCTGTAGAAATTTACCTTGATAAATATTAAACATTGTAATCTTGAAAGTGTAATTGTGTGACTTCTTTTTAGTTGCTTTATTTTAGTACTTGTAATGAGAACTGATTTACAATCACTTGGAAGATTTGTGTAGTTTTATAAAACTCAGAATGTGTTTCAATGATCTCTGTATTTCACCAGACTTAAATCACATTTGGGTATTAAACTTACTGAATTTCTTCAGTCCTCATTCAAGCTTGTGAATAAACACCTGTGAATGGGTTTTGAGCCTAATTCTAAATTAGCTCTGATACTCATTTAGATGGAACTTTACTAATGATTTCAGAGCACTCATCAAAATGTGTACATTTCTAGCAGCTTCTCTGGCATAGGAACCCAAATTTGCAGAAAGGGTTGTCAGCTTTACGAGTATTTCCCTACTTAGTCACTTAGCATTTTGATTCATGAAGTACCTTGGTTTATTTTTTAAAAGCGAGAAGTGTGGTGTAAGAAAGCCCTTTGATAATATTTAGTGGACTTGAAAAAGGCAAACTGTAGCCTTAGTTAGCCAAGACGGATGTGCCTGCCAGAAGAGCACCACGTTCCTTTACGTTGGCCCTCTGACGACAGACTGCGGTCCTAGAGGGTGGAACCAAGGAAGTATTTGATTGTTGGGTTCTATTTAAGTATTCTAAGAATTTACATGATTTGCCCAGGTTGCAATTGGGCATATTAGGGAAATCACTTCTTTTCCTTTCAATGTAAATAATGTACTCATGAGAGTGTGTTGCAATGAAATTTAACTCAGGTTTGTGACTATGTGGATTACACTTCTTTATTCAACAAAGAATTGTCTATTTCTGATGGAGATACCAGGAATAAACTATAATCCTGTTCATAAATGTTACTTTATAAAATATAAGAAGTCATTTAGGAGAGGAACAGCTAAATTGGAAAAAGGCATTGTTTCCAAACCAAAGTCTAAATTTTGTGAAATAAAGAACATGGTTGTAGTAAGTGATTAAAATAGCCATTAAGGAGAGAATTTCAGAGCAAACGCTCTCACTGATGCTCATGTGGGCTGATGACTGATACAGGGACAAACCTGTGATAGTTACATGCAGTCACACTAGTATTTTTTGCTTTTGTTTTCATGTGCAAATGGGGTGGTCTCAGTACTTTAACTGAAAACAGAAGCTGCAAGTCTGAAATCTGGAAAGTGGATAATCAGATGTTTCCAGAAGCAGTTTTAGCTAGAACTTTAAAACTTCTAAGCGGAGCCAACACAAAACTAAGAAGTATTGAAGCTGAAATTCAGATATGGAATGGGCTTTTCTAAAGGCAGGAACAGAACAGTGTCCTAGATACATTAGTCAAAACACAAGCGCATGAAAGCAGTGAAGCTCCTTCGGCAAGGAAGAGTAAATGAAGTTAAGTGCTCAGCACACTGATATTAGGACAATGTAAGCAGCTTCCAACAAGGCTGCGGATCCACCTGGAGACCTTGGCACTGGGTAAGCAGTTTCATGTAACTGCTCTTCTGTGCTGTTGCTCACAAAGGCTTGTTTTGGCTTCAAATGTTTAAGTGGTACTTCTTGGATAGTTCACGTCTATTTTCCTAGTTAACCCAACAGCTTTAAGCCAAAGAGAGTACTTTATGTGGCAAAAAGTTCAGTCTAGCCTATCTCTGCAGCAGGGGAGTTAAAATGCTGAAGGAAGGAAACTGGCAAGGCTTATAAGAATAGGTTGCATTTCAGCCCTTATATAATAGACAAAAAGCTTTCAGGTTGCAAATGTTAATTAACCTTGATTTCATTTTACCTTTTTTGAAAAATTTAATGGGATGGTTAAAAAAAAAAAACCCAACCTACTAATACCCAAAGTAATTGGATAATTTATAGTACAACATGTGTGGGAATCCAATTTTTCCCCAAGTAAAATCAATCTTTACAAATTAATTAGGACATTACCACAAAGCCAATAGGAAAAACAAAAACCTTAATTAAACTGCAAACACTAGCAAGCTTTCCAATTAACATTAAACCACTAAACTTATTAAAATGCTAAAAATGAAAAGAATTACAAATAATAGTGTTTAACTACATAAAAATGTATTTCCATCAAGCAAGCAAATCAATTTAGACTCCCAATACAGTAACAGCTCAAACTTTGATGGTGAATGATCCTTTTCTACCTTAATGCAGTGTAGAAGAATAGCACACATTAAAGTTTGTTACGAAAATAGAGTTTATTAAAAACATCCCTATTGTTTGAGGAGCTTTCACCGTTACCTTGTCTTAAATTAAAAAAAAAAAATAGAGAGCACTTCTAATTACGATTTGTAAACTTTTTAAAGTCAAAACTTTTAAAAAGTTACAGCAAAAGGGTAATATTTATTCATATTTTCAGTATTTTTTGTTATTTTGTGGCTATTTTTAAATAGAAGGGAAGCAATCAAATTGCTTACAATTCCCCACCAACTACTGCGGGGCTGTGATATAGCAGGAGCAAATATAATACAGCATCTGTAC
>PVKS010024857.1:0-30495 GCA_004027875.1 Aplodontia rufa | reverse complement strand
TTTTTTTTTTTTTAAAGAGAGAGAGGGTAAGTGAGAGAGATTGAAAGACAGAATCAATTTTATTTAATTTTTCATGTGGCCTTTGTTTCTCTGACACTTTGCTGTGTACATGGTGCTGGGGTTCAAACCTGTGTCCTCACGCATGCCAGGCAAGTGCTGTAATCTCTGAGCCACTGCTCTAGCTCCTGCACATTAAGTTTTTATGAGGATTTGTGAGAATAGAAATAATGTAAATAAAATGCTTGAATGAGTCAGTGCAGTGGTACATGCCCATAATCTCAGCAACTCAGGATGCTGAGACAGGAGTACTGTAAGTTCAAAGCCAACCTCAGGAACTTAGGCCCTAATGCAACTTAGCGAGACCCTGTTTCAAAATGAAAAATAAAAAGGGCTGGGCATGTGGCTCAGTGGTTAAGCCTCTCTGGGTTCAATTCCTGGTACAAAAGAAAAAAAAAAAAGCCTGACAGTGTCTGGCACACTATAAACTATAATTGCCATTATTATTATTAGGAAGATGATTGATAATAAAGAATGTTTGCAATCCATGAATAGGAAGTAATATATGCCATGGAAAGAGAAGCAAGTACAAGGCACTACTGTTTTGTCCAGCTCATGGACATGTAGAAGTCTTCATATTTTTACATGAAAAGCTCAACATTTTTTCAATAATCTAACCAAATCAAAGCTAGCCTAAACTACAAAGGTTTAGACCATTCTAAGACTCTAGAAATGCTACTCATCAATAGTAAAATAATAGGTCCAATATTTATGCAAATGTAGATCATATTATAAAAACATGTAACTCTAAAAAACTCCACAAACACTGTGGTTTAGAGTTTAAAATCATCTTATCTTTGGATAACTGCTATATAGTCTCTGTTATATTACATTCCTCTGACTTTGTTGTGATATTTCTTTCTTTTTGGAGAATTTCAAAGAAAAAAGCAATAATGAACAGGTAGAATAATATTTAAAAATCTTAATCCATAGTTGAAATAAACTGGTAAGTAAGTATTTTTATTTATTATGAATCAACACGGAAGGTCTTTAAGTAGTCTTATTTCAGGAAGCATTTAAAAGTGTGTAATTTTTAATCCTCAAATTTCACATTTTTCATATTCTGCATATATAAAGCATACGTATAGTAGTTTGGATTACTGGACTTTGATTATGAAACAACAGAGTTATAGTATTGCTATCTGAAAGCATTCTATAAAAGACTAAAAAGGAAATTTAACATTTAATAGCTAAAAGACAGACAAAAGAAAAACAAATGAAATGCTATACTGTATTTAGTCAGAGTTTATAACTGCTGACCCTTAAGAAAGGAAAGGATCCCTGAGCCCCTGAAAGGGACAACTCAAAATGAATCAACTTTACTTACCCAAAATTTCTTTCTTTTTTTTTTTCTTTTCCCTTTTTGGTATCAAGGATGGAACCTAGGGGCACTTAACCACTAAGCCACATCCCCAGCCTGTTTTTTATATTTTATTTTGAGACAGGGTCTCACTAAGTTGCTTAGGGCCTCGCTAAATTGCTGAGGCTGGTTTTGAACTCACCACCCTCCTGTCTCAGCCTCCCAGGTTGCTGGGATTACCGGAATGCACTGAGCCCAGCATCAAAATTCTTGATGTAATTTACTCTAGCTTTATAACTCTAACCAGGCTGGGATCTTTTATTTTTTCAGTTCAAAGAAGATTAAACAAAGCAAACTAGAAAGAAAAGGGTAGTTACGGATGGAAAAAAATAACATTGTAAGGTTATACCCATCAGCTAAGGGGAAAAAATGAAAAACTATTAGAAAAAGATTGATTGGGACTATTTAGGAAAGGGCCACAAAAACTACATCAGAACGGATGCACTAGATGACAACTCAATTTCTAAGTTAAATAGCATGTACTATTTAGGACAGAAAAGATCTATTTAATTGATTTTATTTCTATTTAAAAAAAATTAAAACAAAAGACTTTATGCTTAAACATTTTATATTTTGCCAACTTTGAAAAACTATCTACTGTATCCCCAATGATGTTGGTTAATGAAATATTACTAGTCTTTGCAATTCATGTCTTGATTATATTTATTAAAATAAATACAATGAAAATCTCATCTCTAATGATTGTATACTCTTTATTTATCTAAGGTCACACTTTATTACATTAGGTTCCCTTCTCCCAACAATCAACTGAGCTTGTAAGGTTGAAATATAATAATCTTCAGCAGTTATATATTACTAGTCAGCAAGATAAGAATTTTACAAACTCTTATTATGTGCATTCTTCATGAGAAAACTGGTTGGGTGGATTCTTTCTAGGTGAATTTGTTGAGCTGATTATCTAGAGCCAATACTAGCAACCTGCCACATAAAATAGTGATTAACTTAATGATGCTTTGGACAAGTCAATGAAACCTTGTTTATATACATGCCCTGCAAATGTATAAGCTTGACCTTCCCAATGTTGTTTATCAAAAAGTGTATATCATGTGAAATGAAATAAAAAACATAAAAATATAACTTACCTCCTCACTTTCAGGCTGTGAAAATACAACAGGCTGGCCTGCATCTGAAGTTTCCCTTATGCTGGGATGTAAGGGGATGTCTCCTGAAAGAGCCCACAAGATGCCCATTAGATTCAGAGAGGTCTGTTACAGGCATTTGGAATCTCACTATTTAAACTTTGGGGGGAAAAAAAAAGTCTGAACAAAACTCATTTGCATTAAGCTGAGTTATGACTATCCTTGAGTTGAGCTGAGTTATGACTATCTTCAATTTGCTAAATCTCTGACAAAGGAATTTCAAATGAAAATCAAAGGCAAAAATTACATGTGAGCACATAAAAGCTATGTGGCAGCCAACTAAGGGATGAAGCCTGGATTTACTCTTCATGGAATTTCTTTCAGCAAGGAATGGCTTAAGGGACATTTGTAAATGATTTTCCCCTAAAATTTATGATATAGATATATCAAGCCACAGGTGGAAGCAGAGTAGTCCAAAGAAAGTAAACAAAATAATCTTCCTGATGCTGGCAGTTGAGTGAGCCAAGAGAACTTTTAAGAAGTAGATCAACCTGTTACTTCAGCTACCGACCTGTTTATCACATGGAATTATCTTTCTCTTATAATTTACATACATACATATACACACATACATATACATACATATATATATATATATATATATATAAACTTATAAGCTTGAAGAGTTCTTAGGAAGTATACAGCAAGAACCTTCAGAGAACCTTCAGTATACAGACAGTAGTTGGAGAGGTTGAGTATTTTTCCTGAGAATGTATTACTATTAGGTGGTAGAATTTAGGAGCAAAAAGCTCTGACACAATATACTCTTTCTACTGTATCATCACAAGTTAAATCTTTCAAGACTGAGACTTAAAATGAAGTACACGGAGCCTTAAGTAGAACTGACTAGTCATGGTACTTATAATTCTCAAAACAAACTTCAATCCATGCAAAGCTTATTGAAACCTGTGTGGGTAAGAGTGTGCTTTATGTAAGTTAAGTCATTTAGCACCCTTCCAGGCAACGTAAATAATACCGAAGTATGTTATAAAAAATATTACAACTTCTTATGAAATCCATGACAGAGGGACAGATATTTAGTGCTCTTATTGTCTAAGTTTTTCCTTAATGTTTAATGACCAAATGACAAAACACTTATTTCAGTAGTTATTTAAAGAATTAGCTTTTCAGTAAATTTGATATCTATTCTATACATCAACTTCAGAGTATAGGAAACTGTTACAGGGCAGAAAGGGTAAAGTAAGTGTAGAAAATGCTTAGAAAGCTTTAAAATTTATTCCTGATTTATAGATTGCCATTATAGTAAGGAATCCTGGATGATTTCTTTTCTACTTTAGAAATGGAAATAAAACAAGTAAATCCTTATGCCTTCATATAGCCACTTATTGACACTGTCTGCTCTCCAGAGACTTACAGTCCTACTTAGAAATACATGAGAGTACACCAGGAAACACCTTTTTAGAAAACATGACATAGAGTGGTTATGAGCTCACTGCCGTTATCTAGAGAGGAGGGAAGATACGAAGGGTGACAAGGAGCACTGTGGATGTAAAAGTGTCTTTGAGGGTTAGGTCTGAAAGAAGTGAAGGCTTATTATAGACACACAGTAGGTTAAAGGGTTTTCTCTGAGATGGTCTGAGACCTTAACTAACTCTCCCTGTAGATAAATATGGATAAAGTTTTATAGTGCTATTTCATCAAATAATCACTTAAAATACACCCCAACAAATTATATTTTTTACGTTGTGTGCATGTATGAATATGTAACACCAAATTCCATCATTATTTACAACTTTATTGCACAGATAAAAATATAAATTAAAAAACAAATAAAAATAAAAAATAAAAACTGCTATTCCATGGGTGGATTCACTGTTGTACCCCTTTTTGGGATGTATTTATCTGAACCAATATCCAGAACTCTGTTTACATGACTTAATTTAATTCTGATTTTGGGCCTTGTTACTCTGGCTAATGATGCCAGACTATTTAGGAGCAATAGGTAAGTAGTAAATCTTTAAACTTAAAAAAAACAAAAAAACAAAAAAAAACCCAAAGGGTAAAAATAAATTAACTGGCTTGCAGGGAGTGAGTACAGGACAAGTGGGGTTCTTGGGGAATTCAAACAGCCAGAAGACATTAGCTGAGAGAACTCTTTCCCTCACTGAATCTGCTGTTACAGTTCAAGGGAACCCCTCTGGCCCCCATGACTACAAGCGGGAGGTAGATCTTTAATTGGAACTCTACAGAACTATCCAATTTTTTTGATCAATCAGTAATCACTGATTCTGTATCACTGTATCAGTGTTTGTGACACATTTTTAGGCATCTGTACACTTGGGAGCTGTTTGTTAAAATGTAACTTCCAAATATGAGACTGGTTCTCTATTAGGTGTTTCAAATTCTAAATAAATGACTTACAAAATTGCACCACTCATAAGTTGGGGAATTACAATATTGTCAACATAATTCAATAATGCTGTTATAATTACACATTTACTTTATTATATAAGTGAATGTCAATCTGTTATGCAGATTTGGAAAATTGAACTTTCTAGGTTAGTTAAATGAAAAACAGTTGCAGAATATAATTAGTGGCTATAATTACAGCAATATATCAAAATATATCATTAGTATTCACCTGATATTAGTTGCTCCAACAGTGCAAATGTGCAACAACAATAACAATTTAACATTAACTTTTAGAAAGTTAATTATAATAGAGTATGTTTTGAAATTCTTTGATCTCTAAGGGATCTTAATTTTTAACTACCTAAAACTAATAATTCATACTCTGTCTCCCTTAGTCAGCATGTAATTCTGCCTTCACCCAGAACAGAAACTCACTCACAATTAGAATATCAAAATGTTTTCCTAAAAATTAATTAAGTTGTGGATTTTTGAAAACTCATGTTTTACCCCAAATCTCGGTTTTGCTCACCTGACACAATTTCAGCTCTCCTCACTAGTTCTAATCAATTCTTTTAATTCTGAACAGTGTATGTAATGTAATTTTCAGGCACCATATTTTATAGACATAGCAAACACATAAAAAGATTATAGACAGGGTAGGGGAAGGGAGGAAGGGGACAGTACTGGGGATTGAAATAGACCAAATTATGCTCTATGTACTTATAAATATGTCCAAAAGAACCCCACAAATATGTATAACTATAATGCACTAATAACAGAGAAAAGAACTGGCACAGAAGTTGCTGCCACGTACTGAGAGGCATTTTCAAGTATACCTGTTGATAGTGAAATATTTATGCCTAGTGAGCAAACCAATTGATGACCATTATTTAAAATACTGCTTCAAGACCACGGTAGTCAGACCACAAAATACTTCTCAAATTAAACTTACAGTTAGTTTTTATCTACAGTAGAAATTATTTTCATAATTGGTTGGACAAATCTACTCAAAAAAGCCAAAGAAAGGTCAACATATAGAATAGCACTGTGCTAACATAATTTATTACACAAAGCCAAAATTCTCTGATTATTTTCTGTGACACTATCACCAAGCCTCATCCCCATTTTCCCTTCTACAACTTTCCCTGCAAAATAACATCTTATGGTCTTACCTAGAACATCAAGATCAAGGGTCCGTGCTAGCTTCCTTGCACCATCAGCACCAAAAATATGAGTTTTGTGTTTACACTTTGGACACTGGAATACACTCATGTTTTGGACAAGGCCAAGAACCTAGAATAACAAAAAACACATTGAAATTAAAATACCATTACCCAGATCTTAATATATCATATCAGCAAGTTTTTACAGAATACTGATGACATAGTGAGGCAACAGTGAATGAGTTATAGCTCTTCTCTCAAGGAACTAGATAGTGAGATATCAAGACACAGGTAACTAATATGGTGATAAATGCTAAATGCCATTGAGTAAAGAGGAGCCAAAAACATTCCTGGGAAGAATAAGTGCAATATGTGAGTGGCTCACAGACAATCGCTTCTTCAGGTGGCAGGTGGCAAGAGTGGGTAAGTAGGAAATACAGGCAGAGGAAGAGCATGAACCAAGGCAGCAAAATGTAACTATTTGGACCCTTGTGGGTTGTAATCCAGTGTGCGGTCAAGACAAGATGATTTAGTAAGGAAGGTTAGTGAGGGTTAAATAGTAAGGTGCTAAATGCCTTCCATATATCTGGGACTTACTTATTCAGACATAGGAAGCCATGAACGTTTTTAAAGACAAAAAGATGGTATCAAAGAGGTGTGCTATACAATCAAATTAGTCCCGATGACAATATGGAGAAAATAAATGGGGAGGAAAAAGAGGAAAACACAGTTAAGAGGTTAACTCTGGGCAAAGTGTCATGGTCAATGATAGCTAACATATAACATATAACTAACAAAAAGACCCAAACAGTGCTTATTACAGATCACGTTCTGGAATAAGTGCTTTAAAGGGACTATCTTATTTATTCCTCAGAAGAACTTTATGAGATGAATACTTTATCAGCCCCATTCTCTAGATGAAAAAAAAACTGAACCTGTCAGCTTTTATTAGAATGTTATTGTTTGAAACAAAATTTTGAAGTGGCATAGAAAATTCCCATCTCTTTCTGAATTTCCCTAACTTATGGCACAAAATAGATCCTTAATAGACATTTATTAGATAAATGCACAGGCTCTGCAAATATAATCTGTATCCACATTCCTTTTAATCTCTCTTTCTTATCATTGATGAGAAGCAGTGACTCTTTCAGAATAAAAATGCAGAACACCATCAGAGGCTTAGCGATAACAATGTGTATATCATTCTATCAATTCCACCATAAGATCATCATTACACAAGATTAGAACATTTGCATTTAAAATGAAGAACTGCACTGATAGTACATAATGAAACAGACAAGAAGGTGATAAAATTTATTATTCTCTTGGAAAGAGGAACAGAAAAGACTAAGGTTGCCCATAACACAAGAAAATGAAGTAAAGGATATAAATTTGTAGCAAAGCATGTTCCAAGCATCTAATGTGCTTTTGCTGATGCAAAGTATCACAAAAAATAAATTGCAATGTGTTTTGGTGATTCAACACCATCTCCAGAAAGCTAGAAGAAAACGCAGCTTCATAACAGAGCACTTATTTTTTTCTATTCACTATGTCTATATAATATATTCATTGCTTGGGCAGCTTTTTCTGCCATTTATGTTAAATGTTATATATATCCTGACTGCAGGGCTTTCAACTAAAACATAAGAAATATCATTCAATAAATGAACAGGAAAAATACTTAAGACAGTGAAAATCTAGGTGAGACATATTTCAATTCAGAGAGAATAGAAAAAGCCTTCTTATCTTGGAATCTTGTAGACTTCCCAAAACAGAAGAGGCCAGAACATATCTACAGTTTGTGTGATTTACTTCTCATGATCTAATTATTCTCTATGGACTCTATAAATATCTCAGACATATTCTCTATAAATAAATGTCACAGATACAGAATATGAAACTACAACCAAACAATATTTAATGCAGTCTCATTATATGCCAGTAACTGGGCTAAGCATGAAGGTTAGCATAGGGTGATAAGCCAGACTTGAAACTTGTCCCATCGAAGCTTGAGCTCTACCTGGAGAAATGGATTAAACAAACAAAACCCCACACCTCTCTGGAAGCAAAACACAATAACACAATGTATTATGAGAGAGAAGAACAGAGAGGACTCAATTGATTCTAGATGGCAGAGAGGGTTTAAGGAAACATTCGACCTAAAAGTTACAGGAAAAAAGTAGGCAAAACCAAGGAAAAGGTAAGAAAAATATTCAAGACAGAAACAGGCAGCATGTATCTCCCTTCAAGAAACTTAAAGGCCAGTCAGGGCTTGGAGGTGTGGCGTGAGTGATGTGTGATAAGGATGATAAGGTAGGGCTAGTGGGCTACATTCAGGTCTCTGGTTTTAGAAGTACAGAGAAACCATCTTTCTATGGTTTCATTTCATTTAGCATAATATCCTCCAGGTTCATCCATATTGTTGCAAATAACAGGATTTTCTTCTTTTTTAAGGCTGAATGGTATTTCATTACATATACACACTATGTCATCTTTATCCATTTATCTGCTGATGAACTGATTCCACATCTTGGCTATTGTGAACAATGGTAAATATGGGAGTGCAGACACACTTGAATATACTGACTTCCTTTGGATGTATACCCATAGTACGATTGCTGAATCATATGACAACTCTATTTTTAATTTCATGAGGACTCTCCATTCTGTGTTCCATAATTTACATTTGGAACTATTTTACAATTCCACCAACAGTGTGCAAGAGTTCTTTTTTCTCTACATCTTCCCTAACACTTACCTTTAATCTTTCTGATAACAGCCATTCCACCAAGCATAAGATAGTATCTCATTTTGCTTTTAATTTGCATTACTCTGATGATTAGTGATATTGAACATTTTTTTCATTTACCTCTTGGCCATCTGCATATCTTCTTTTGAAAAGTGTTCAAATCCTTTGTTCATTTTTCAGCTGGGTTATTTGCTTTCTAGCTATTGAACTGAGTTACTTATTTTGGATATTAATCCCTTATCAAAAGTACAGTTTGCAAATATTTCCACCCATCCCACAGGTTGTCCGTTTACTCTGCTAATTACTTCCTGGGTTGTGCAGGTATGAACTCATTTGTCTTTTATATTTGGTGCCTTTACTTTTAGGTTCATCTCCAAAATATTACTGTTCAGAATGATGTCACAGGCTTTTCCCTTGTGTTTTCTTCTAATAGTCTTATTAGTTTCAAGTCTTACATTTGATCCTTGAAGCCAGTTTGAGTTATTTTTGTATATGGTTATGAGATAAGGGTGTAATTTCATTCTTTTGCATGTAGACATCCAGTTGTTCCAGCATCATTTACAGAAGAGACTGTCCTTTCCCTGTGTGTATGCTTGGGATTTTTGTCAAAAAAACATTTAGTCATAAATATATAGATTTATTTCAGGGCTCTTTTTGTTCCATTTCTTGAATATAAACAATGCGTACATTCACTTTGTAAAAATTTATTGTGCTATACACTTACAGCTTGTGCCCTTTTTATGAATGTCATAGTTCAATAAAGAATGCTTAAAAAAAGAGGTAGTCATGAGAACAATAGTAATAAAGCAACAGGACAAATAATGAAAATAATGGTGTATTATACATCATGTATACCTGCACACCAAAATGACATCCGATTTTAATGGAAATATTCTACAAAAACAAAAAAGGAGCAGTAAACTTACATTAAGATGATTTCCTTGGAAGGAACCCTCTCCTGTTCTTCCTAACACTACAATGAAAAACCTAAACAAAAGTCTAACCCCAGAAAAGCTCTAAAATGATGAGGCTACAGACCTATAATGTCAAATCAGATAATCATTAGTCACATGGGGCTACTTGAAATGTGGCTGATTGGAATTGAGATGTGTTGTAAGAGTAAAGTCTATAACAGATATCAATGACATTATGAGTAAAAGCATGTAAAATATCTCAATTTTATAAGGTTATAAATTCTTTATTTTCCAATTTTTCATCAAAGCCTATCATGAACTCACGCAAAAATATGCTCAAATCTTAAGTATACAACTGAATGAACTTAATTAAGTACAACAATGTTACTAAAACCCTGTTAAGAAATAAAACATTGCCAGGACCCTAGAAGTTTCTTTGTTACCCTCTAAAACATTTCCCCAAAGGTATATACTCATCTGGTTTCTAACAGCATATATTAATTTTATCTGGTCTTGAACTTGATATGAAAGCAATCATGCAAGGTATTCTCCTGTATACATGTGATTTATCCAGTTAAACTACTTATGTGTAGTTCATTTTCACTGAATATCGAAATTTCTTTCTTTCTTTTTTTTAAAGAGAGAGAGGGACAGTGATTGAGAGAAAGAAAGAAAGAGAATCAATTTTATTTAGTTTCTCATGTGACTTTCATCACTCCAACACTTTGTTGTGTACATGGTGCTGGGATTTGAACCTGCGTCCTCATGAATGCCAGGCAAACGCCATAACCACAGAGCCACTGCTTTAGCCCTGAGTTCCCAAATTTCATAATCCATTTTCCTTTGGTTCATTTAGGTTATTTCCAGACTTTGGATATTACAAATAATGCTTCTATGAATTTTTTTTAAAAGAGAGAATGACAGAGAGAGAGAGAGAGAGAGAAAGAGAAAAAGAAAGAAAGAAAGAAAGAAAGAAAGAAAGAAAGAAAGAAAGAAGTGATCCCATCTAGTCTTTCATGTGGATTTTTTGTTGCTCTGACAACTTGTTGTATATGTGGTGCTGGGGCACAAACCTACATACTTGTGCACACCAGGCAAGCGCCACAACCACTGAGCCACCACTCCAGCCCCCTATAAATGTTTTTATATGTCCCTTTGGGAGGGGTATTAGATTATACCCCAATTTGCATTTCCATAATTATTAATATAAGTTGAGTATATTTTAAAATTTATTAGTCATTTTCATGTCATTTGTTCAGATGTCATGCCTGTTCAGATGTTTTGCCTGTTTTCATCTGTTCACAGGTACCTGGTTTCACCTGCTTTCTCATTTTTTATTTGTATTTTAAAAAATATGGCTACTAAGAATTTTAAAGTTATCTTTGTGCCTCATGTTATATTTCCATTGGACAGTGCTGCTCTGGACAATTAAACTCTGACTATACAATCTATTTTGGTAGTCATCCTATTTAAAGTTTTAAAGTCCTAAAGATGTTCTGTGATTTATTATAAATATTTTAAAACCCTGAACATAAATGAAGCATTTTCTTTCAAGAATACTCAAGACAGATTAAACTATCAATTTTCTTTGCTTTTTAGGTGGAATCCCATCAACAAAGAGTGACAGCACTCTTCTGTGATTATCTCATTCTCTGCAAAATCTGTACAACAGTTGTATATATAAAACTGTGTATAGCTGTATAGACACACATATGAATATATTATATACCCCATGTTTGATTAATTAAAAGAGACATTAGTTATTAAATAACACATTCAGACTATGTGGCAAACAACTCTTTTAAAACATAGGGTGAAGGGTCAGACAGGAAGATAGTAAGTTCAAACCCAGCCTCAGCAATTTAGCAAGACCCTGTCTCAAAGATAAATAAATAAATAGATAGATAGCAAGTTCAAAACCAGGCTCAGCAATTTAGCAAGACCCTGTCTCAAAATTAAAATAAATAAATAAATAGGGATGGGGGTATGGCTAAGTGGTTAAGTGTCCCTGGGTTCAATTCCCAGTACCAAAAAAAAAAAAAAATAAAAGGATGAGCTGGAGAAAAATCTAGAAGAAAGGTGTGAGCACCAAAAAGCTTAGAAACCACTGCTCTTATTTACTTAAGAACAGTCCTCTATAATCACTGAGCTTTGAATGGGGGCAACTAATAAACTAAAAAAGAACATTAGAATATTCATACTCCAATTTTGTTTATAAAAATGCTTCTCTCTTAAATAGGAAAGAATTCATTTCCACAAAACTACAGCCAAAAAAGCCTTATATTTCATGTATTGTTAAGCTGTTCATGTTTATTGTAGAGCCATTGTGTGTATCCTTTGATAGCAGAAACATTACAAAACAGACACTCTGCTATAGCTTGATTTACATAATGCCATTGAGATGCAGCTGTAGGCATGCTCAATCTTTTTTTAATGCCTCATCAAAGTACAACCTCCTAATTTTCTTACCTCAGCTGGTTTTACTGAAAGAAAGCTAACGTCAACCTCCACAAACATTTTACATGTTATTCCTATGTTATTTCAATCCATCATTGGCTCAGAAAGGTACTTCTTTTATTAACTTTTTAAAAATTGACTCTCTTGAAATATCAACAATGCTCTGAATATTGGATTTTTGTGTCTAAATGTACTGAATTAAGCAGGCTCCAAAGGCCCCAATTTTAATTTCTTCTTGGCATTTTAAACCCAGATTCAGGTAAGTAAAAAGCAAGATTTCCAGGCTACTATATAATCCAATTTCTCAAGGTTACAATCAAGTTAAATGCTTGCTAGATGGAACCTGTCATAAGGATTAAAAGCTATGTTTCAAGAAAAAGTAACGAAGAAAGACTCATTGTTAAGTAGAGAATGAATAAAAATAACTGAAATGGATTAGATTTACAAGGGCTTTTCGGTTCTCCATTAGCCTTTGATCAACTTTTGGTAGACATTTGAAACATATATAGATACTATAATTTTAAAAAATGAGATGGGTGTTCTTGTTTTCTTTCAGCAGAAGTAGTCTGACATGGAAAGAATAATAGGTCAGGAAGCCTGCATTCTTGTTCCTCTCAGGGACCAACTAAGGAGCTGTGGGTCTATGAGGTACAACTAAACTTCTCTATTCCTTAAATTCATCATCTCTAAAATGAGGATTTATAATGATCTCTAAAGTATATAACAATAAAATTCAGAGCTACCATTTATGCAACTAGGTACTGAGATCATGCTACGTACTGCATATATAAATGATCCCACTCTTGCCACAATGCCATGGGTATTGACATCCCTGTTTCACGGAATGGAATAGTGAGGCTAAATTATTTATTCAAGGCTACACTGTAAATCACAAAGCCAATATCCAAACTATCTAGGTCATTGGTTGATATGCAGAAGTCACAAAAAAGATGAAAATGGATGAGGATTTTGTGCATGGAATTAGGTAGCCTGAGAGCAATTTAACATAAGCAAGAGTAGAGTTATAGAGTATGTTAAAACCATTATCTTGTTACTCAGTGCAGCAGTCAAGCCTTGGACTTCATCCTCTTCTCCAAGATCCTAGGCATGGAACTCCCTTCCACTTAACCCTCATTAAACTCTCTGGCTGTCAATAAAAGCTATGGATCTTTAATTCCTTTCCATTTTTTAATCTATCATTTTCTTTTGCCTTCACTTGCCTACCTGAATAATCAGAACCTCAATAACAAGCAAATACAAAGACTCCTATCCCTCAAATGTCTCACCTTGTGATATTTCATGATGTCCACAATACTAAACCTGAACTCTGGATTATCCATAGAAATTGCAGTTAAGAATGTGGGGTCTAGGGGTTGGGTCATATCTCAGTGGTACAGTATTTGCCCAGCAAGTGGGTTCTATTCTAACACCACACACATACCTGCACACACAAGAATGTGGGCTTTAGAAAGCAGCAGACTATTTGGTATAGGAGCCTAGATGCTTCACTAAATGGATGCATAAATTTATGTGAGTTTATAATCCCCAAAATTGAGGAAATAAAGTTTTCTAACTCACAGGGTTGTTATGAGAGTAAGAGTAAGCAGAGTTTAATTCATGTAAATCATATAGAAGAGCATCCTATTTTAAAGGACATATGAACTAAGAGATCCTGTGGAAAGACACAGATGGACATACATCTTCAGTCTCTCTCTCTCTTTTTGTTAAGAGAGAGGGACAGTGAGAGAGACAGAGCAAGAGAAAAACAACTTTACTTAGTTTTTCACAAGGCCTTCGTTGTTCCAACACTTAGTTGTGTATGTGGTGCTGGGGTTTAAACCCAGGGCACTGAAACTGCTGAGCCACTGCTCCAGCCACTATCTTCAGTCTCTTAAAAGGTAGTTTTGGCTGAGATACAGAATGCTGTCTGGTCTTACAAAGGGTGTCACTGAAGAAAAATCATTCTTCTAAAAATGGTAAAATCACCCAATTGTGAAGAAGGAAGCCACATGTGATATGTCATATGCAAACCAGTTAACATGCATCCCTAAAAAAAATTTATAAAGTATCTTGTAAGGCCTCCAAAGCCAATAGTGAAAGATTCTTTAAACATATCTGCATTAGTCTGTTTTTCATTGCTATAACAAAATACCTGAGGTAGGCTAACATTTTAAAGAAAAGAAGTGTATTTAACTCGCAGTTATGGAGACTAAAAGGTGATGTGAGCACCTCACATCAGATGGCAGGAGTTTATGGGAAAGCAACATATTATACTGTGAAACAGAATGCTAGATACTGGTTCAGGAGTCAGCCTCACTTTTGAAACTCATTCTCAAGAAAGCTCAGGGTCCCCACAAACCTTTCCAAGAGCATACCTCCAAAGACTGAAGCACTTTCCACTATGCCCCACAACTTAGAGATACCATGACCACACTGAAGACCAAGTCTTCAACGTATGAGCCTTTGGAGGACAAACTACATCAAACCACAGAATATCAAAGATAATAAACTCCTAGATCACTTGATGATCATATAGAAAAAAATTATACTCAAGGATGAGAAAGAGAATAAATATAACACTTGCCTCCACTTTCATATAAGAGTACCTATTTTTAAATTTTAGAGCTGGTAGGCCAGAGAATTAGGTAAAATAGGTCTAACTAGATGCTAAAAAAGCTCTATGATTGACATTATAAATACATGCATTCTGAAGGCATTCAGGGGTGAAGATGTGGAACTCAGTTCAAATTAATAACTTTTTGCCGTAAATGATAATCAGAAAAATAATAAACCACAATTCTGATCTTTATTGTCAAGTAGGTGTTTTACATAGTAACTTGTAGGATCTTTCCTAATCAAGATGGAAAATGCAAAGAAAACAGGAATAAGAAATCACCTATTTCAGGATCTAAGATAATCTGATTTTTCTTAGAAGACAACATAACCGTTAAATTTTACGAATTACTAAAAAGTTCCAGATCAAAGTAGGATTTTTTCTTTGTTTTTAGCAGAAAAGCAAGCCACAAGAAAAATAAACATTTTCTATATTATAAAATAAATAACTACTTATCAGCAAGGCTGATACTTACAGGATTTTCAGAATTATTAAGAAACAAATAATGTAAGTGACCAGCATTAGGCTTTAATCTACGTATCTGTTGCCAGGCCAACGAGGGCATAGACTGCTGGCTGCTCACCAAAATCTCATTTTCCTTGGCACATAGCTGACATACACACGTTGGTCTCCTTGAGAAACCTGACTTATGGTCATAAGACTGAGTTTCTCTAGTGGTATGTAAGTTTCTGTACAGCACTTAGGCTTGGCCACTAAAAACTTATACGGACATACATTCTTCTGGAGTCAGATGTGCTACTGTTGTGTGACGAGGCCGGCCACACACATTCTTCTGTACTGTGTCTTTCCCTTCAGGATGGATGGCATGAAGATAGTCCCAAGAATGACCTTAGAAGTCACATGTGAAAATGACAAAGGTTCCAACAGCCTAAATGACTACATGGAAGAAGGATATCCTGATCATCTGTTAATCTCCTCGTAAAGTTAACATGAACAAGAAATAAACTTGTATTGTATCTGCATCATTACGCTTGTGATAGCAATTAACTTACCTTAAAGCAAGTTTTAAATAATGCAGATTTTTAGAATCTTATCAACTTTAGCAACTTAAAAACCCTATACGAAGAGGATGGGTTAGGTTCAACTAAAATAACCAAGAAATAAGGAAATCTCAAATATCATTTACCTAAATTATTAAAAAATTTCTTGTTAAAATTCTTATTAGCAAATGATGCCTTAGTCAAAATGCCTAAACCAAACACATAAACATCTAAGAATTAGAAACTTATCTGTTTCAATGATAACACTCTAAAAAGTAATAATAGGGAACATTAATTATATGACATTATATAAACACTGAGTGTTTAGATTGTGCCAAACACTGTAATGAGTCACTTAGCATTACATTATCTCCTTTATTTCTCATCTCCATTCCCTGAGGGAAATACCACTATAATCCCCACATTATGAATGGAGAAACTCACTCACATCATAAGAGTTACAAAACAACACAGCTGGGATTTTAACCCTACAATTCAAACTCCTGAGCTCATGCTCTTCATTACTATGTAAAAATGGCTCTGCAAATAAAGCACCCTATCACCCCCAAAAGTATAAAATTTGGAAAGTAATTTAATTTGAAACCAAAATGAACATTAATTAAAGAACTCTCTAACTGGTAAATAATCTGCATATAGGAGATAAAGCTACATACATATAGATGAATAATAATAAGTCGTTCTGTGTGATACGAATGATCCTAAAAAGTTGGGACCAAATTGCTTTCTCTATCAATCTCTTCCTTGACAAACAGTATTAAATCATAACCCTCACAGTGAGTAAGGGCAGGGATTCACAACTGAAAATCTAACCTCTTATTTCTAGTTTATTGTCATCCTGATCAGAAAACAAGCTCCTCTAGATTAATGGCAAAGTAACTCAACATTCCTTTGATTTCTGCCTTTTTGGTTCAACCCCTGTTTCCCATGCAATCAACTGCCAAGCCTGCCAATTCTTCCTTGAAAATTTCAGGCACATTCATTCCCCTTCCCATGTTTATCACCATAATTTAAAATCAGACTCTTACTGCCTATCACTTACAATCAGTGTTTTTCCAAAATTTTTTTTCTTTTTTCTTTTTGGTGCTAGGGATGAAACCCAGGGGCAACCACGGAGCCATATTGGTTTTTTGTTAAAAACAATTAAGTTGCTTAGGGCCTTGCTAAATTGCTGAGGCTGGCCTCAAGCTTGCAGTCCTCCTGCCTCAGTCTCCAGAATCACTGGATTATAGGCATGTACCACCATGCCTGGCTTTTTCTAACTTTTTAGATTGCCTTCTTATTAAGAGTACTATTTTATATCTTGGCCCAGTATAAATGCATATGTATGTGCTTTTATAATTGATATCAAATCTTTATAAAGTAAGACTTTCTCTTCCTCAGAGCAATTTACTCTGATTTTTTTTTTTAACTTCAGTTACATTTCTCACTGTATTGATTTCGTGGTCATTCATAGGTCACAACTAGTGAGACAGATTAGGAGAGACAATGAAATGGCTAGGTAGTCAGGACAGAGGGCCCCTATCCAAGAGATAGCTGGTAGAAGCAGAGAGTGATTGACAGGGCATGCTCAGGGCCTTTAATGCAAAAAGACCATGAGGCTCACCTTTGTCCCAACTAAGGTGGGGGGTGGTCACAGATGGGTAGTAGGAAGTATTTGCCACCTTTTGTTTTAACCAACGGGTGTTCCTGACCAGTTTCAATGCCTGTTTTACATAGATTTTAACCAAAAAAATAGAGTTGATGCATTTCTCAATGCCTGCTTTGCATGACTGTTAATTATGGTCATACCCCAAATCTATATAACCTCTGGCCTAACCTCCACTAGATGGTGTCCTACTTCCAGGTGCCCCTCCACCTTGAGGAGTCTCTGCTCTTGTTCCTAAATAAATCCTACTCTTTTATTCCTCCTTCCGTGGTTCTCCGTGGATTTTATTCTTCAAATTCGCAAGACAAGGACCCAGAAGATCGACACCGAATTCCCGGGATGAATTTCCAACACACCAAGAGCTGCAACACCCAGCTTTTAGCTGGAGAATTGCTAACACTTTCAGCTGCAGACACCTGCAGTCAGCCCAAATTCCCAGTTTTAACTGGGAATGGCTGCAAACACTAGAAGTGGGCGGTTTTGGCTGCTGGAATCTGTAGCGGCCCGGACTGGATTCACCAGCAGGAGCAGAGAATCCAGCCTCATCTCAAAAACCCAGCACCACTAGCAGTGTGAATAACTCTGACTGTTGCAAATGCTTCCTTAGTGCCATCATGTTCTCCTGGCTCCTGCACTTTCTATTCACTTCAGCCAAATTAAATTTTTTAAAGTGCCATTTAAACTATGTCTATTTACTGTCCAGCATTCTTCATGGATTCCTCTTATAGTCTAAAGAACAAAGTCCAAATCCCTTGTTATACAAGAGGCACACTGAGATACATTACCCCAACTAAAGTGAAAAATCCCAAATATAACTTGTGCTTTCCTGATTTTTCAGACTGAATCCTTTCCCCAAGTCCCTAGATATATCTGTGAAAATCTTACTCTACTCACTCATCAGTATATATTTCATGAGCAGCTGTAAGCTTTAGGCATAGAATGAAGCAGGTGGTTCACCTGCACTCACAGAGCTTACAGCACTGTATAGTACCGTGAGAAATTACTGACAAATGGAGAAATAGAGTACAACTGGACCACAGAGAGAAAGAGCTCATCTACTCAATGGCATGGGAGCAAGTCTCCCAGAGGAAAAAACCATTCACTTAGTCTAAGTATTTCCCAGGTGAAAAGTGAGGGTAAAATGTTCTCAGGTAGAAAATGGTAAGCATGCCACAGGTTCTGAGGAAAAAATACATAGAAATTCAAAGAAGTAGACCAATTTGACTGCACTAGAGAAAATTAGAGGCAGAGCAGCCTTTCAGCCTGGGGAAATGGGACAGTCTGTACAGATGATGTTATATCATGGATCAAAGTATTTTCTACAGTCTGTGCCAGGTCTCTTAGCATTTATGGAAGTTTAAGGTATGTTTTCTTGCCATCCAGGAATTCACATTCTTTTTTGAAAACTGATTAGGTAAACCTGTAGTGAAGCCAAACTAGATATATATACAAGTAGTTCAGAGAGAGGATTATTAACTTTTTCTGACATATGGGAAAAGCCTCCTAGGGAAAGTAATACCTGAGCAGAAATTTGAAAAATGATAGGAGTTCCCTAAACTGACAATGACATAGAAGGCATACACAAAATTATAGAGCCACGAAAAAGAAAAATGTCATGCTTTT
Organism: Aplodontia rufa; assembly: GCA_004027875.1. Lineage (NCBI taxonomy): Eukaryota > Metazoa > Chordata > Mammalia > Rodentia > Aplodontiidae > Aplodontia > Aplodontia rufa. Next base: position 11,358 of record PVKS010024857.1, on the reverse strand, counting down.
CCATGACGTTTTCCCTTACAGCCTACAGGAGAATGTGTTTTCATGCTTCTCACAGTTTAGAACCATGCACCGCAATGGAGTTAGTTGGCAGGTTGAGTAAGTACTTGAAGAAACCGGCTTCATCTCCTTTTTTCTTTTTTAAAGTCACCAAGGGAATCTTATCATAGCACTTTACTTACAGAAAACACTCAATATCAATAAATATGTATTTGTGGAATACATAAATTAATAACTATTTATTGAATTAAAATTATGTAAGGGATCCCTTATATGAAGAAGGAATAAGAGAGGAAATACATTTTAAGACACTTTTCAGGGGCCAGGAAGGACATTACCAAAGAAGGAAGGCTGGACAGTGAAATCCCTGTGACTCAAAAATTCAAATGTTAAGGAAAGGACTCCAAATCAAGGAACCTGAGACTTCCTTGTAAAAGAAGGTAATAAAAATGAGTGAGAATGACACAACACATAAACTATTTATCATTAAAAATGTGTAAAACTGAATGTTTTCTATTTTTAAAAGTCTATCTACAAATACTGAGATAAGAGATTTGGCATAGTTGATATCATTTCAGGCAGAGAACAGAAAATTCAATAGTTTATCTCTTCTCCTTTCCCTACCTATGCATTGAGTTTTAAGAAATCATTTAAATTATCTTCAAAATGTTCTTGCAGACATTATTAAACTCAGTCCATACCAATGAATTCCAATGACATCATTGTTTCCATGGTAACTAATGCACTCCAAAAGGAGGAAAACAGAGAACAAGACTAAAAACCAGGGGGAAAATGGAATAAAGTGCAATAAACAAAGCATAATATCTCTTTTACATTTATGGAACACTTTCTAATTTCAAACACTTTAATATTATTTATACTCTGGGGCTTTTAAGAGCCAGAGGGATCTTAGAAATGATCAAATCCACTTCCCACTTTTAGCCAAGATTCCTTTTTCAATATAGCTGCACTATGGTTGTCAAATAACATACAAAACTCATTGTCAAAAAGTTCTTATTTACTTGTAAACATTGCTGAACACCTATTTTGATCTGCAGGTTTAAGAAATTATTAGGACAAACTCTCTCTTTTTTTTTTTAATAAATTTTGCAGTTTAGAGGACAAATACTTCTAAAAATGAGTGGAAAAAAAAAGAGAGCTATAATAAAGATTCAGGAAGATGCCCAAAAAATCCAAAGGAAGGAACTATTAATTCTATCTTGGAATTAATCTTGGATTACATAGCTTCAGTACATTCCCTTTCAGTCTCACAAACACACAAGTATATCCTGGACCTTGCCATGACCCAGAACTGCTCCAACTCTGTACACTTGAACTTCAACATTAAATGTTTGATCCCAAACAATTCTAACTAATGCCTGAAACAGTCCTGTGAGCCTATGTGACCCAGCATCCTTCACTTGAGATACTCTTCATGACATTTCCTTGTTAATATCCTTAACTTTTACCCTTCAGTAACAATACTACCTGGATACTACACCTAACAATACTCTAACCTGGATTTAGTGATCAACCCTTTCTCCCTCTGTTATGTTCTGCCCCATTCTCTGTCTTAGAGCCTAGGGAAAACTTTGTCAGAATAGTATGAGAATGTTTACCTCTTTATTTAATAGGTAGTAAGTACCAAGGGCTCCAGGAAGTTAAAGTAATATCTGAACTAAAAGGTATACATGCTAAATTTCACAACCACGGTTATTAGACTCCAAATTATCTAAGTCTAGTAGGACCTGCCTCATAGCCATTGCAACCTCAAGTGATGGCATCATTTGAAATGGTCTGTTGGTGTACAAAAATGATAATTTATAAGGGGATAAAAATAGGAAAAAGTTCTGACTCCTGATCTTTAAAAAAAATTTTCCCTCATGAACTTCATGTTTTGAATGAGCTAGACATTTGCCTACACCTCCACCTTACAGAATGAGAAGCTAAGCATTCAGTCATATGCAGAAGGAACAGCCATTAAAGTGATTTTAAAGTGACCTTAAAGTGACATGGGCCCTGTTACCTAATTTCTGCAAGAAAGGACAACAGATTACTTGTAAACTCAAATTCATCACTTTTAGTAGAAAGCCCTCTAATTTTTGCTGACTTATAATTTAAAATATCATATAATAAGCAAATCTATTTAGTTATCTGGGTAAGGATTACTCACTTCTAGTTTATCTTGGAGGACATAAAAAAGTCACAATGCTCAAATGAGTGCTTTAGAGACAAAAAAATTTCTATCTGAGGTGACCATTTGGATTCCACTGCTTTAAAATTTTTCTAAGCTATAATTCACAACAGAGAATACTGGCCCTGAATTACCTACCAATCACAATTTTACCCTTGCTAGTGAAAAATAGCTTCAGATTACCTGGAAGGTGGGAGTTACAGTGTCTTTCTTATTACACTCCTCAATTTTCTTCTCTTATTCTTTCTTTTTTCCCCTGTGATACTGTGTGCATGCTAGGCAAGTAATGTACCACTGAACCACACTCATCCCCTGGATCCTTAATTTTCACCATAGAATCTTTATTCAACCTAGAGTTCCACGTCTTGTCAACGTACAAAGCTCTGCACTAGAGGGACTTATTGAGGAGAGTCAACTGAACCCCTACCATACTATTTTATATTTTTCAAATCTCCCCTTATAGATACTTATTTATGAAAGCTTTTCTAAGAGTCCACTCATTCTAATACATTATTGGGTCCTATCCTGTGTCACGGTCTGATTGAAATATCTGAAGCCAGTTATGAATACTTTCCATACCAAAACACACAATTGAGCATACAACTTATGATGAGAAATACGACACAGAGAGGATTATGGGACCTCTGAGGCTAATCCGTAAGCTGAAGCTGAATGAGCTTTATTGTATAAACTTTAAAATCTATTCTTGAGGGGCTGAACCAGTGGCTCGGCATTTAAAGCGCTTGCCCGGCATGTGCCAGTATACAGGTTCAAACCCCCAGCACCCACATACACAACTAAGTGTCAGAGCAATGCAAGTTATGTAAAAAACTTGATAAAAATTGATTCTGTGTCTCTCTCACTCTCACTGTCCTTCTCTCTTAAAAATAAAAATAAAATAAATAAAATCTATCCTTGAAGTAAACAAGTCCACTGGAGAACTGCAGAAATGGAAGTATCACCTTGGCCTTGTACTAAGATGCTTGTTCTGATTGTCCTCTGGCACACGTGAAGAAGAACCTGCTATTTACTGAGAACCTGGCAAAGATCTGTTCTGGTCTCAGCTGTTTCTCTGGAATACCCAGCTCTTTTTCACCTTGTGGTAGTTGTGTTTTAATGCTGCTGTGCTTCTTTCCCTTGGCTACTGGATAATGCACGGCCTACCTCTAGCAGGTATTTAAGTTCTAATGGCATGCATTTTTACTGATTTTCCAACTCTATTTGATTTTAATTACTCTCTGTTTATTATGTTTTTACCTTGTTTTATTTTATCACACTGTGCAGAAAATCCTGAAATATCTCTTAGAAGAAGGTGGGCTAACAATGAGTTAAAATGCAGGAGACAACAAAAGGAAAAAAGCAATTTTTTTCACTTGCTCCCCTACAGCTGATCTCTAAATAATTTCCTAAAACACTCATTATTTTTTTGTCAGTGATGGCTGTAAGTATTTGAGAGGAACAAGTACTTCTTCAGAAAACTTGTATCAAAAGGACATTTCGGAATTCTTAATTAATATAATGATGTAGACATGAGAGCTTTTAAAGTAACCATAAATATGAAGTACGAATAAAAGTTTCTGCATTGGCCTAAATTAAAACTTGGACTGTATTTTTCAATCACTTGCTTCTTCCATTAGAAGAATTTCATATCGGAACTGGAGCAGTGACTCAGCAGTAGAGTGCTTGTCTTGCATGTGAGAGGACCCAGATTTACCCCTAGCATGACATATACAACTAATTGGAGGATAAATAAAAACCAGATGAAAAAACAACAAACAAAAAATTAACTCTCACTCTGTCTTTAAAAAAGAAGAAGAAGAAAAGTTTCATCTTTTTCAGCCATGATGCTGTCTATGCTTACCGGCACATGGACTTTTCGAAACATCTCGGCACCCTTGTGTGCATCCATCAGTGCAATGTCCTGGGGTGTGGAGACAATCACAGCACCTCACCAAAGGAGAAATAAAACAATGTTATCATTTAATTATTTAGGGAAACATTGTTTACAAGTTAAAAAAGTTTACTACATGAACTGGGTAATCAAACATATTTTACATAAATGAATAAGAAAGATGAAGAATTGTCTACTTTGTTCTTGACCACCTTAGACTCATCAAGTGATTCAGAATCTCAAGCTACTGAATCCTCTTCTCAGATAATGTACTGGTGAGACACACACAAGGCAGGCCTTACTTTGAAGAAGTTAATAATTTACCTGGGATTCCAAAACAATATCAAAGAGTATAACACAAAGTGCTAAGCATTACAGTAGAGGTATGCATAGGGTGCTCTGAAATTATAAAGGACAGAAAGGAAAGCTAACTGGGAGAGAGGATGGTGAACTACGATGGGGTAGGGAAATGCAGAAGCATTAGGGAAAAGTTACTGCAAAGAAATTACTCGTAAGTGGAATCCTAAAAGTTTATATCCTAGAAAATTCACACTAGGGGCTAGAGCAGTGGCTCAGCGGATGGAGTGCTTGACAGGCATGTGCAAGGAACTGAGTTCGAACCCCAGCACCACATACACAATAAGTGTCCAAGTAATGAAGGCCAGATGAAAGACTAAATTAAGTTGATTTTCTTTCTCTCTCTTTAAAAAAAAAAAGAAAGAAAAAAGAAAACTCACACTGTACTGTATAGATGGTTTGGTGGGGGATAAACTGAGAGCTGTAGCATAAATTCAGATTCAAAATAGTGGTGTCCTGAATTAATAGGCAGCACTGAAGTGACAGAGAAGGAAGAATCCCTAGATTTTCATTCACTGTTAATCTTACAGAAACCAGATGGTTACTGGGATACAAAATTTTGAGAAGTGCAGTATAATTTTTAATCAAGTGAAAACAACAAACACCTACTTATGATTGGCAGAGGCTATGAGTTTCTTAAATTTTTTGGTTTCTTCTACATTTGACTTTTTTACAGTGCTGGGATGTGGTTTCTTTTAAACAGTAACCCCAAAATAATTAATTAACATGAACATATTATAGATCACATGGCTGAGCAACACCTTTTAACTAAATATACAATACCAGGACATTTTAGAGCCCAAACTATTAACTGATTATATCAAGTGGAGGTCAAATGACACTACAGGGTACCATCTCAAGTGATATTTCTGAAGGAATTAGAACAGCAAAAAGTTGTGGGAGAAACAAGGTTTCACCATGCACATGGTAATAAAGGAATGACAAAAAAAATCTGTGCTACAGTAAGCTACAATTTCTTGCAATTAGCTTTTTCATTTCACCAAAACTTCATCTTTTACATTAAATTAATGCCATTAATTTGAACTTTATTGATTTTAAAGTTTACTTGTATTTGATTCATTTGTTTAGGTTTTTAATTGTATCAGAGTTATAAACTTCAGGACTGTTCATATCTTGGTAAGTAATTGACAATAAAAATAAATCAATATGGGATATGGGACAGGAAATTATTTTTCCTTTCAAAGGAGGGTTTAAATTCATTACTGAAGTTTGAGACATATCAGTTTTAGAATTCAAACACATCAGGACTCAGAGTTTCATTCCATAGGATTACCTGTGTGACTAGGCGATTACTGAACCTGAGTTTCAGTTTCTTAATCTCTAAAATGACATAGTAACACTTAGATTGCAGGACTGAAATAATAAACTACTGTACACAGCTGTTTAATACAGTTTCTCATATTCAATAGGTGACAGTTGTTGTTAATAATGCCATCATCCTCATCATTATGTTTTTATTGTTATTAAAATGCCTTAGAAGTTACTGGGAAGGCCACTTTCCTTTGTGCCATCAGGCAACTGCATCTTACTTTCAAACTTTTTCAGAGAGAGCTACATCTTCCTATTTTGTCAGCCCAAGAAACAAAAATTTACTCAATGGTTCTTTTTCCTCACTTTTAAAGATGGATGGAAATCACATTTCTGCAAAAATTATGCTCTACACATCTAATCTATTTCCAGTTTACTACCTTGCAGATTCTGTTATCAATGTTTCACTGTTTACACATCTAGCCATTTGGAAGGGTCTAATTCTAGCTCTGGCCCCACCTAGCTATATGACTAATCTTGTACAAATAACTCATAATCACCCTGGGTATCAGTTTTCTTAGCTGAAAATTCGTATATGTACGAATGTGTATTAGATAGTCTCCAAGGTCTGATTTACCTCTGATTATATGATGCAGCACTCCCTCTTAATTATAAACATTTCCAAAATCATCCCTGTTCAACCTGAATACCTTAATAATCTCATTTAAGGGGCTGGAGCGGTGGCTAAGCAGTTACAGCACTTGCCTGGCATGTGGGAGTACACAAGTTCAAACCCCAGCACCACGTATACAACGATGTCTCGGACCATTGAAAGTCACATGAAAAACTAAATAAAATTGATATTCTTTTTCTTTTAAAAAAAAATCTCATTTAACTGAATGTGAAATACCTCTCCTCCAGTAAGTATTGCCTGTCAATCTCAGAGCTATTCTCTTCATAAACAAGGAACTTCCTTAGCTATTCCCTCCAAATCTTTTCCTTAACTATATACTACTATACAGGGAGGTCTCTATTGCATTGTCTCTAAAAGTACTCAGATTTCATATGATATCAGTAAGTTATTGCTTTAAATATTCTTGTCTACTATTTGCATCACCATTACGAAGTATAGCTTCATGATGTTATTGATCCTCAGTATGGTGACACTGAGGTGACAGAACCCTTAGGAGGTGGGATCAGAATCTTTAAGAGGTAGGGCCTTGTGAGAAGTAATCATCATTGGGGATGCTGTCTTTTATAAGAAATTAAGGTAATATTCATAGGACCCCAGTTAGTTTATCCAAAAGTGAGCTGTTATAAAAGAGAAAGACTGACCCTTGAATTTCTCTGATTTCCTGTCTCATCATATCATTCCTCCTTCTCCCACATGCCATGATGCCATCTACCATGATGTGACATAGCCAAGGGGCCCTCACCAGAGGCCAAAAGGATGGGACTACCTGATTTTGGGCTTTTAGCCTATAAAACTGTAAGCTAAATAAATCTATTTTCTTTATAGAATATCTAGCCTTAGGTATTTGCTATAGCAATGAAAAACAAATTAACACAATGGACATGTGTTTATTTTCATCTTTTTATCAAACAAAAATAATGAAATAATAGCTTACACAAAATAGGCACTTAACAAAAGATCAGTGATTTAAAGGCTTCCTTTATTTTCCTCATCCACCCTAGATTACTGCAACATGAACTCTTGGTTGGTAAACTCCTTAAACTAGGGGTAGCTCTGAATTCTGGTTTTATTGACTGCATTATATACTATATAACCTTGAAAAATTCATTACATCTCAATTAACTCCTCTATAAAATCAATTTGTTTTCATTAGTTCTATTTAAAGTGTTATTCCTTTTTTTTTTTTTTTTTAAAAAAAAGAATATGAGGAGGCTGGAGAGGTGGCTCAGCAGTTAGAGCGCTTGCCTGGCATGCCTGAGGACCTGGGTTCAAACTCCGGCACTACATGTACAACTAATTGTCGAAGAAACAAAAATTGTCGATGAAAAAAATAAAACTGATTCTTTCTTTCCTTTCTCTCTTTCTCTTACTTCACTCTCCCTCTCTCTTGGGAAAAAGAGAATATGAAAGTGTTATAAAAATGTTCAATGACATTATTTTTGATAGCTATAAGATCCTAGGGAAGGATTAAAGTGAGTTGACTTTCTCTGCACTTGACTCTAACAAAATCACAAATAAGCATTCATTCTAGTTGAGATTCTTTGTATGCTGAATAGCACATAAATTAAAAACTTTTTGATAAGGACAACTGGCATGTCCCATAAATACTCACAAAACATGTGAACATTTTATTGGAACTATGAATCCATTCATAGAATATATTTTGGTATAGGTTTTTTTTTTTAACCTTCCAGTATATGTTATCAACTGTCTAAATCTTTGATCATATTACAATCAGCCTTTGGCATATTGTCCTGGTCTAACATAAATCACTACCTTTTATTGTACCAAAATGTATATCATGTAAGTAACCATTTCAAACAGACCAACAATAACATTTAGAATTTATAAGGGGCTGGAGCGGCTCGACGGTTACAGCGCTTGCCTGGCATGCATGAGTATGCGAGTTCAAACCCCAGTACCATGTACAGAATGAAGACTCAGAGCAATGAAAGCCCATATGAAAAACTAAATAACATTTATCTTTCTCTTTCTCTCTCACTGTCCCTCTCTCTTAAAAAAAAAGAATTTATAAGAAGGAAACAATATATCATAAACAAGAAATAAAACTTCCAATAAAATTAAATTTAGTCCTTAATCAATTTACACTCCAAATTTTAAACTTTAAAGGGACTATGTCAATTTTTTTTCTTGTTTGTGTCTCTCAATTTAAAATACAGTCTCAGAAACCTGGTGTTACATTTTATCTTTATGGTTCTTGGCTTTTCTACCTGGTAAATTTTAATTTTCTTCATGGCTCATGAAATGTGAACCAATATGAACAAGACTAGAATGTTCTCCCTTTATAACATCATTAATGATGTCACCTCAGTTTTGTGGTGTAGGGGCTGTTAGAAAGCTTGTGCTCCCTCTACTGACCATAAGGAAATGCTAGCAGCAGCAAAGAGAATATTTAGTTTGCAATAAAAGTGATTATTTGGGAGATTGATTGCCCATCTCAAGAATCCCACTGAGAATTCTCTATTCAATTTTCCAGGGTAAATGTCTAATTCCAAACAAATAATATTATTTAAATATATTTTCCAAATTATAATTTTAATCAGCCGGCAGATTCTGGAAAAGGTTGTATTGGCAGATTCTGAAAAATATGTAAACATCTTACAAAACAGTTACTTAGAGTATTGTCTTAATTGTTAATTCTCTTGACTACCAAGAAGAAAATCTACAACTGCATATCTGGATTTGGGTCAGAGTTGAGAATAGTTAAACATTTAAAACTAATTATTCCAGATGTTAGGCTGATCATAATTACACCAGTGTGGAACTACTCAACTATGCATTCTAGTCTCCAGGGCATAGATAGTATCTAATTCCCATGCATGATTGAGAACTTCAGTGTTGGAACCTCATAAACATATACAACAAAACCTGCTCAAATTATACCTGGAGGAATAATTCTGTGTCTTACAACTACTGAGCTCATCAATGTAAACCCAGCTAAGACTTAAAAAAAATTAATTGCTATTCTTAATGCTCACAGTGCTTTTAATATTTAGTGCTGATTCTCCTTGATTTATTTAGAGAAAGACTTGCAGAAAAGACAATCACGGGCTAGGGAAATAGCTCAGTGGTAGAGTACATGCTTAGCATGTGTGAGGCCCTCGCTTTGGTAGTTTTCAGCTTTCTTCTGTCTTTTTCCTTAGTTAGATCTGAACTTTCTGAATCATAAACATCAGTTGCTGTAAGATCAAGGAAGTCCACTAATATACATGACTTTAAAGGTAAATCACTTCAACTGTATTTACAGGGTACACTCCAACAGGAATAACTCTTGGAAGAATCACTGTTTTGGACTCCATGCTCCAGTCCAACAGAGTTAAGAATTACAGTCACAAAGGGGTATGTTTTATTAATTTAGGACTACAAGTTCAAGGCCAGCCCCAGCAACTTAGTGAGCCCTAAGCAAGTTATTGACCCTGTCTCAAAATAGAAAATAAAAAGGGGCATGAAAGTAGTCAGTGGTAAAGGGCCCTGTTAAATCCCTGGTACCAAAACAAAAACAAAAATAAAATAAAAAACAACAACAACATCAACAACAAAATCCATCATTATTTTGCTCACCTCAGAAACAAATTCTGTTAAATAACATTAATTGCTGGCAAAAAGATTTATCAAAGTAATTAGTAGAAATCATAGTATTTGAAAATTGCTAATGAATGAGAACACATGTTTCACAACTTTAAGAATTCAAGTTCATCAGAGAAATCTGGATATATCTACTGTTTAGAGACAAAGACTGGTTCTTCAATGTAATAGATTCAACAAGTGATGGGCTTCCAGTTTCTTCATCTTAATGCTAAACAAAGAACTAACCAGGGCAGGCTGTAATCAATAAGGAAGCACTAGGGCCAAATGAGGCTTCTGCAGATTTTCAAAAGTATAGGATGGGGGTGCTGGAGTGGTGGCTCAACAGTTATGGCTCTTGCCTTGCATGTGCGAGTACGCGGGTTCAAACCCCAGCACCACATACACAATGAAGTGTCTGAGCAACGAAAGTCCATGAAAAACAAAATAAAATTGATACTTTCTCTTTCTCACTGTCCCTCTTTCTTCAAAAAAAAAAAAAAAAAAAAACAAAAAAAACAAAACTATAGAATGGAACCAGATAGCTCAGTCATGTGAACACCCACCTCCCCGCCCTCATTCTTATCCCCCTTCCCTCTTCTGATATCTCCAGTAAAGTTTAAATAAATCTGGGCTTCTTTCCAGTCTTGAATTCATGCTTATGCTGGTCAGCAAACACCTCCGGGAGCCTACTAGTTGTACTCATATGTCTCTATAACTCAGAAAAATCTTTTGTTCTTCCAAATGTCTGTTCATGTTGAACTCTAAGATACACTATTCCGCATTTCAAATTCTGTTAGAAGCACATGTAGAGAACTAGAGTGGTGGCTCAGCGATTGGAGTACTTGGTTGGCATGCACTATGATGTGGGTTTTTTTTTTTTTTAGATGGATATAGAGATACAACTGAGAGGGAAACATCATCAAATGTTTAAGAACCAATGTATATATACTTAGTTTTCCAGGGCTAATGCCATATCATGGATGCCCAGCTTCAGTTCCTTCTGCTGCTGTTTTCCCCAAAAGAACTCCTGAGTTAAATGGGTATCTTGGAGAGGAAAGAGATCTCCTTCTGAGATGATTCACCTATATTCCCACTCTTCAGTCTCCTAGGAGTTCTTCCTACACTCTCCCCCATCCATCCCCCTCCCTACGCCTCCAAGTATCCTAGGGAGTCATCTCCCTGTTGCATTGAGAATCATACAATTTGAAGTTATTATTAGCATAGCCGTCTAAGCTTCCCGATGTATTCTAGCTTCCACAGTTGAGAGAAACCATTCGGCCCTTGAATCTCTGAGATTTGGATATTTCACTTAGCATAATTCTTTCCATCTCCATCCATTTGATTTCAAAAGCCATAATCTCATCTTCT
>PVKS010024856.1:0-30600 GCA_004027875.1 Aplodontia rufa | reverse complement strand
ACCCAGGAGTGGAATAGCAGGGTCATATGGTGGAGTCATCCCTAATTTTTTAAGGATTCTCCATACTGCTTTCCAGAGGGGCTGTACCAGTCTGCAGCTCCACCAACAGTGTGTTAGTGTGCCTATTTCTCCACAGCCCCTCCAGCATCTATTGTTGTTTATTTTCTTCATCTTTGCCATTCTGACTGGTGTAAGGTGAGATCTTAATGTGGTTTTCATTAATGAGTACTTTCTTACAAAGTGGTGTTCCTACTATTTCTTTGAGGAAATCTGTGGTAAAACAATAATTTGGTCTTCCTACTCAAGAGGTTCATTGACTTGCTAAATACTGCGCATGATGGTTGGGATTATAGTGAAAGAGGAAGAAGATAAATCGAATTTCATATTTTACATTGTCTTTACAGCAAACTAGAAAACTCAGTTGCATTAAGAGTACACTGCCTCATCCAATCAACTTTGAGAGATTGGCTTAAAATGCCAGAATTCTTTTTGGGAACCACTTTGTGTGTACCTGAGATAAGAAGTCTTTTGGCTAACAGTTCAGGGCTTTGGCTGTATCCAAGGATAACCCCAGGGCTCTAATCTCTACCACAGAGAAAGACTCAGATCATGGGCACAAAGCAAAAGGAACTGCAAGATACACAAAGTGCAGCATTTCCCAGTGTATTCTGAGGGGCACTCGTGAATTTGGTTTTGGTATTCCAGAAGAGTCTTCACTTGGAAAACTGGATTATAGACTTTTCCTTACCATAGGAATTCTCAGCTTCTGCAGCATAATAATGTTAAGGTAGAACAATAAGACTTTGATTGGATTTATACCAGGCAGAGATGGAGTATAGTAGGGAATTAGATCAATAGTTCTTTGTAAGTCAGTCTTCATATCAAGACTCCTAAATTTTCTTCACTATTTAACCATTTGCAGCACTCCCTTTAATAGTCCTGAAATGCAAGATGACGACCAAGGAGGTCCTTGAATTGAAAACAAATCACTCTTGACTTTACTTGGAGAACTATTATATAAGTGTATTCTCAGACCCCAGATTTAGAGAGGCTTAGTCAGTAGATCTGCAGTGGGACCCAGAATTCTCCATTTTTCATGAGCTTCCTGGATGGTTCTGAGGTAGCAGCTCCAGAGATCACTATGAGGAAACTGTCCTAAGATCTTCATGGTTACAAAAGATTCATTCTTTAGCTGGGGAATATAGAACAGAACACTCATGTTATTTAAATGAAGAGGATTCAGACACATTAAAATTCTAGCCAGGTCAAATATTTAGCAACATTTTTCAGAAAGGAAATGATCTTCAATTTGGAAAGTAAGATTAAATTAATTCTTATGGGTGCTGAGTGCTGTTTTGACTAGAGGCAGATAATGTCTTAAAGCATGAGGTAAGATTGTCTTTCCAAATGAATTCAAAATCAAGAACAATGTGAACAACAATAAATCAAAGATGGGTTTATTTAAATCTTGGCCTGCAGTCAATGTTGTGGCCAGTGACACTGTAGGTTGTTATAGTCCACACTTATTCTGTGTTTTCAAATTTTCCCGTTGTCATTGCCAGTGTTCTTAATTTGTCAGAGTGTTCCTTTCTGGGTCAAGGTCCCATCACCCTGAAACTATTCAAACTTCATCCTTCCCTTGAAACTAAGCTGTTGTATTATTACATTGGTTCTGTTTACCTAGTGGAACACGGTTGTAGTTTATGTATATGTAATATTCAATATGATATTCATTAATATGATTATATTTTATTAATTTTACTCAATATATAAATTCAGAAGGCTAATTTCAATTTGTGGTGTTTTTATAACTTGATTAATAATGTTATAGAAATATTGTCATTAGCCTTTCAGTGCACTGAATAGCCCTAAAAATGACCAATAATCATTAGAAGATATTTTGTATACTGTAGTCCATAGTACACATTTACTGAAGTTAGTAGTCAGTTCCCATGTAATGAAAACCATTTTGAGTTAGTGAAAACATGTGCATTGATACTTTGAAATATTGACCACAAACTCTGGCACTCTTTGAAGAGTTGTTTCTGACCTTGTGCTTATCATGTAGTATATATTTTCTGTCATTAATCTTTTTCCCAGTACTTATGCAACCTTCTTGAGATGTCTACATTTATGGAGAGCAAAGAAAGTGTCAGCAATCTCAGGGAACTATAAAAGCTCTGGTTTACTTTGAAAGAGTTAATGTACTTTTATAAGTTTTAGCAGGAAATCCTTGCAGATGGTTAAGGTAGAAATCTAGAAATGTTTGTTGCTGTCTATATAAAACATGGAGTTAGAAACGTTTACTTCTTGACTGATTGGATTTCAAAGGATGAATGAATCTTAAAGGTCTTCATTTATTACTTTTGAATAACTCATAAAAATAATTTCCTTTCCCCTAAGATTTGATCTAAGCAACTGCTAATATACATAAACAGTAGCTGTGTCAGATGACACAAGAAAATGAAATGTCTATTCATTCATTTCTGGTTTGGCAACTTTCATATATCACAAGACACATTCCATTCCCTTTTCCAGCAACAGAAATATGCTTTTATTGTATAATTTGAAGCCATTTTCTTTGTAAAATTTTAAACAAATTGGATTTTTTTAAAAAATTGAATTGTTTCTGGACCAGAGAAAGCACTATGAATGGAGAATACATATAAATAATTGAAAAGTGAATAAGAGAAAAAGCCAAGAATTCATTTGCATTTTTGAATAAAGCCAAATTTCATTTAATTGTACAGTAGTGGGCTTTAAACATATATTTTTAGTCAAGTCTGTAAAACTGCCAGATGCTAAAGTAACATAGATAGGCCAATTATGGATTGTGCTTCATTAACATAATCAGAGGTTTTATAAAGGATAAAAAGCTCTCAAGGTTTGGATCTGAGACAAGGTTTCCAATGCCTCTGTATAGCTTGGTAAAAATGTACAATGATTCAAATGGAGAGTAGTGCAAGCTAATATCATTCATCCTTATTTTACTGGTTAACAAACCCAGGACTCTAGCTGTCATTATTCAATGCTGCCATTACCTGCTATAGTGGGAAGAAAGGCAGGCCAGGAGGGGGGAATTTCTGGTAGAGCACTGCCAGGGAAATATTATACAGTGATTGATAATATTAACAAATACTGGTCTCCTATGTTCCTACCTTCTGATATTATCCAAGTTTAGCAACATAATAAAACATCAGCATATAAATCTTATTTTATACTCTAGTGAGACATATACATACATGGGGCATTGGTGAAGAGCAATCTAGATTACATTTCCCAAGAAAATACCTGGTGTGTGATGCTCCCACTGAAACAGAAAACTTTGTTCTAATTCTGGTTAGCTTGCATGTTTTTTTATGGTATGCTTTCACTTTAGCATGGCCTGAAAGTTGCAGCTGCTATCCACACGAATTACAATGGAATGACAAAGGAAATTCTAGGCAGATTTTGTTTTGATTCAAAAAAAAAATTGAAAATGTTGCTTTAGGCAAAAGACTTGTATTATGTGAATGGTTGCCTCTTATAGTCTTTAGTTTACTTTTAAAATACATTCAGGAACCAGAACCCTTGGAAACAGTTTATAGATAGTACTTGCTTTGCTGAATCTAACTTGTCTTACTAAATCCTGGTATAATTTAGCAAAATATGGAAGAGGTATATATCTTATGCAAATAAAATCTTTGGATTCCTGTTAACTAATAACAATATCCCATTATTCCCAGGATAACTCATTAAGCCACAGAATTAGTTAATATTCTTTTCTAAATTCCATCAAGAAAGAGAAAAAATTTACCATGTTTTATGTGTTTCTACATTATAATAACCTCATGTATTCTTACATCCTCCTTCTACCTTTCCCTTTCTCCAAACACAGATCACTTCTTTTTGTGGAAGGCAGTAAATACAGACTTGTGGGGTAAGAAGTAAAATCTAAGACAGGACGAAAGTTAGCTAAGTGTAAGTAATAAACTCAACATAGGTAAAATTTCACATAGGCAGGGGCAACCACAACTATGAAGGTTGGAGGGGGAGAAGGAAGGGAGACAAGGATGGAAGGGAGGGATTAGGGTATTATCAAAGCAACTGGGAACTCTTGACTTCCATGAGAAGCCCATTTATACACAGGCGGGCAGGGAAACTCAGAATTTTCAAAAATTAATACACATGTATATGCTTGTTTCTGTCTATAACATGGGGGTAATGCAGAGGAGACATGAGAGCAGAGAGTGGATGAAGGGAGGAGATCCTGGACTAGAATTGGCCTTAGTTTACTTTGTCAATATCCATGTATGTGTGAATATGTAACAATTTCCTCCAGTATGTAAGACTATGTCCAACAAATAATAATAATAAAAAAGTGAATGGGCCAAGTTTCATTAGACAACATTATGAATATCTGAAAAGCATTTGTGTGATCACCTTTCTGAAATATTGAAGGTTCTTGACCTGAGTGAGAAGTTCACTATGCACTCTCTGATACTCCTCCAACCAGAAAATTCTGTGTGAAATTTAATAGCAGAGCAAACAAGACAGTTTAAGACTATTAGACTAGTGGCATGCAAGATAAGACAACTATTTTTTTCACACTCCTTAATTCAAAACACATGCTAATCAAATGAAATTATTTAAAATAAATGATATAATTTACTCTCTTTTTTTCTAAAGGATGTTAATCCACTGGACCTGTTTAGGTTAATGGACTGTCCAAATATAACTGATGAAAAATAATTATCATTTATAAGTAATTATTTATTTGCTCATGTATGTTTAGCAACAACAATGGGTCAAACGTTTGCAAAGTCATGTTTGGTTGTTTAACTCTCCAAGTTCAGTAGATGGTAGGATAAAACTCTAATTTGTCTTACTTTAACTATGCAGTATTCAATATTTCCTTCCTATCCTTTAACCATATCTTGAATATGATCCACAACATTGCAGGCACTTTAATTCCTAAAATCCAGTCCAGTTTAATATTTGACTTTCATTTACTATTGTGCCATCCTCCAACTACAGGCTGAAGGAAAGCGTGATTTGTTGGAGAGGCGCACGTGTTGGGAGAGTTTCTGCCTAGACACTTCTCATTCCTCCTCTTCAGAACCTGGTTCCTCCTCCATTCAGAGGATCAGGAGACCAAGGGATGAACGTTCTACCCAACCTTGCTAATGTTGAAGTTCTTTCTGTTGGTGGTCAAAAATAACCTAGCTAAAGCTAGCTGGGGTCTGACACCCATTCATAACTGGTAAGGGGAGCATGCAAGTACTTCAGAGGCTTTGCGGGCCTTCCCACTGGGCAGTCCCTTGACAAAACTTGACTTGGTTTCCCCTCCTATCCCACTTTAGCTCTGCCTCAGGCAGTTCACCAGCTGCTTGTTAGGGGCTTCGAGATTGTTAGCTCTTCTGGGGGAATACTAGCAAAATCAAGGGGCTTCCTGCTCTTCTCCAGAGGGATCTTCTTTCATCCTTGCTATGACAGTTGGTGGGGATGTGAATCGCATTTTTATGGTCTCTTTTTCTTTACTATATTATGTCTTTCAATTCTCTTTCTTTGCACAAATACATAAAGGATGATCAGGAAGTTTGTTGCCTAAGCATATCTTCAACTGAGGGACAAAATGCTAGTCTACTTTTCTTAATTTCTTAATGAAACTTTTGGTTTTTAAGTATCATTTTTTTAAGAGAGAGGGATGGTGAGAGAGAGAGAGAGAGAAAGAGAGAATCAATTTTATTTAGTTTTTCATGTGACTTTTGTTGCTCTGACACTCCATTATGTACCTGGTGCTGGGGCAAGTGCCATAATCACTTAGCCACTGCTCCAGCCCTAGGTGTCATTCTTTTACAAACCATCCCACACATATATAAGTGCTTGATGATGGAGGATAATTCTTCCTTTTGTCAGAAGCCCTGACAAAAGGAAGAATCATCAGGCTGATTCTGAAAGTTTTCTCTCTTTCTTCCTAGTTCCTTCCATTTATATCCTGGGAGTAGGGGTGAGGCATGGTGATGGTCTCTGGTACAATGGTGGATTCAATGTCTATAGCAGGATTATTACTTTCAGCTTTAGTGCTTCTTTCTTCTTAGTGTGTAAGTATAGTCACTTGTTTTTTAGAAACAGGAAATGCCCATCAACGTCCTCCTGCACATTGTTATTAGACTACACAAGGGAAATATGAAATGTTAACCTAGTTAATATTTTACAGTAGAATAGCAAATATTCTACATCTTTATCACATATGACACGTGTGAAATGTTTTAGTGGACTACACAGTCTTTAAATACAACAATGATGTTATAAATACCAGTATGCATGTGGAGACAAATTATTAAGTTGAATATAATAACACAAATATGAATGTTACCACTTGATATTCTTTTTGTAACATACTGCACAGTAATAGAGATTTCTCAGTTCCATATTTTTACTTTGTTCTCTTAATTTACAAGCAGCATTTTTTTAATGAGAGAGAGAGAGTGACAAAGAGAGAATCAATTTTTATTTTTTTGTCTGGCCTTCATTCCTCTGACATTTAATTGTGCATGTGGTGCTGGGGTTTGAACCTGAGTCCTTGCATATGCCAGGCAAGTGCTCTTCTACTGAGCCACCACTCCAGCCCCAGCATTTCATATTTGCATGTGGGTTGGAGAGAGAGTTCTGGACTTGGCATCAGAAAGAGTCCTTGATTTGGATGTCTTTCAAGTAAATTCAAATCTAGATTGTTTTCAGTGTTTAAACTGCTGGATGACCTTACCTTCTCTAGACTGTATTTTTTTTAGTAGTCTTATCTATAGTCTTATCTATATTAAGCATAATATTCATTCTAATTTTAACAGAATATTACTCAATCAATAATTTAATGATTTTGCTCAATGTTTGTCATCTCTCACCCAATTTTACTTTGTCTGCAGTAACCTGGCATTCTATAATGGTTGCTACCTATAACTTACATGCAACCTTGTAAAAGTAGATCTTAGATATTTTTGAGTTAATTATTCCATAATTACTGATACCTAATGATTTAGAGATAAAATGATAAACTTATAGCTAAACACCAGAATCACAAAATGATTTTGAATGTTGTTATTGGTAGTTAACATGAAATTGAAGTGCTTTGAGGTTTGTGGAAGACCTATCAATTTTTAAAATTAAGATCATCACTATTTTAGCCTTGGCATTATTTGAGAGGATTATGAAATGTGGTATATTTCAACAAAATATATGGTTTCTGAATCCATTAACTTGATTTGGTTTCTGAATCCATTAACTTGATATGTTTAAAATCATGAAATCTTTAAATATGTGTATGTTATATGTTCCATATAAGATGTGATATTCATAAAAAATTCCTCCAATAAAGAATGCTTTCTAGTTGTCCTACAATATTAATTATTTCTCTCTGAAGAGCTTGGTTGTTGATTTTTTATTGCTAGCAATTTTGTTGTTATTTAGGCTGGATTATTTAGTTATAGCTGTGGTTTGCCATGGAACAATAATTTTTCTAAATATGTTTCTTCATAGGTTATCTACTTTTTTTAGGTGTTATGTTTATGATTGATGTTATTTGGATTTCTTGTAAAGCTTCTCTTTTCAGGTAGATTTCCTTTTGGAAATTTCACTAGTAAGAAGATTATCTTTCAAAGTCATCCTTTCCTTTGTGCTTTATTTTTTTGTTTGAATTCATTGTCCCTGTAGAGATATAATACTGTTTAGAAACAGTGATACTGAAGATTACTTTTTGTTCTGGTATTTTTCAAAAATTTCAGGGTTATTTATTTTGACTTCAGCATTCAATGTAGAATCCTAGGAGACACATCATAGATTTCCCATACTGAATATATGCATCTAAAATAAAGACATCCAAAATCATTTACAAAAATATAAACGCATTATGTGTTTTGTCTTTTAAAATCAGCAACATCTCCCATGGCTTTTGAGATATAATATACAGCCTAAAGGCTATTCAAAATTCATGAAATTTGGACAGACTGAAATTTATTTTTAAGTGTGAATAAGAAACAATTTCCATTTCAGGTTCTTTTTGAGCCAGCACAATACATAATTACAATTAGCTGATTGGCAGCTATTCCTTCTAGTGATTTAAAATCATTATGCTGTTTCTGCACTGTCCGCTTTCAAAGTTCTTTGATTGCTAATTTTAAAGACTGATGCTCATTTCAGAATGAGAAATTTATATATTCAGAATTTGGAAAGCAACAAATTGTATTCATTTTTAATTTTTTAGTTTAATAGAAACTTCAGGATAGATGTTAGGAGAAAAAAAGTGGTTTGGTAACTAAAATTGAGACTTTATAATACCATATCTTGCTGTGTTTGTTCAGGCCATTTCAAGAAATTGTTTCATTTCTGTAAGATTTCTTAAAGAATGTGCACCCCACCCACACACAGTGAAAAACAATGAATGCCCCTTTTTCCTAAAGTTCCTGTGATTAAATTAGAATCTGATATGGTACTTCAGAAAAGTAGGAGAATCAGTTTATTTCTGCATTGAAGTTTCATTTGTTCATTTTTTTTTCTTTTGAGAATGTTGGGAATTTTAAGGCTTTCAGGATAGGTGGCACCTAGTTTTTCTTTGTAGACATGTTTCCCTATTCAACACAGAGATTTTGTAAATAAGTAGAAGGTCATTCATTGTTATTGAATCACATAAGTAATAGTCATGTAAAAAAGTCTGTTTGACTTAAATTACAATGCTAGTAGAGTTTACTTTATTGTTCTGATATTCTACATTAAGAAAGAAATATTTTATTCCAAAAATAAAAAAGAATAAATTAAAAATTTACAATGATTAATTTTGATGCACTGAACTTTTCACTTTTGAAATAGTTTACATTTTTGTTCTAGAAGCAAATAATAACTGAATCAATTGATTCTATTACTACTTATGTGTCTGTTTTTTGCCCATATTTTCAATATGCTGGGTATTTAGGTTTGTAACACATTTTATTTCTGTGCTCTGTCATAAAGTAAAACACATTTATAGCTTTCAGGAAAAGATGTTGGTGATCGATCACTAAATGGAAAACACCAAAAAAGAAAATGAGCAGCAGATGTTACTTTTTCTCATTTTGTTTTGTTTTACATATCATAAATTCAACTCACCCAAAATTGTGTAAGAATATTGGAAAGTGTGCATTTTCCCAATTCTAAGGCTAAAACATCCTGCTGCCCAGTTCTTTTAGTTTATCAGCCCCATGGCTAATTGATTCTTTTCATGCCTCCCTTCTACCATTTGCCTACCATAGTCTTGTGTTGGTGCTTCAAGAGAAGAGGATTGTAGAGTGGATTTGGGAGGAGGAGACAGAAATAAGGAGCAAATCTTGCTGTTAGGCCAATGCTATAACCCCCCACCCCACCCCTCCAAAAAAAGCTTTGATCATTTGTTTCAAATGTTACTATTAGTTTGTCCCTTTAAAATAATCTAACTGAGTGAGTGCTTTTTTCAATGCTTGCGATAAACCTTTTAAAATTTATTTAAGATTAGAAAGGAAATGCCTTAATCATTTGAAATTGAAGACTTAAAAATGGTAAGTGCTTTATTTCTTAAGCCACATGGACATGGAATTTTAAATGACATGTTTTTCTGAAGACCACTATAGCGAGAATTGGGGAAAATTTTGAACCCTTATTTCTTACTTGGTATTGGTATTATTCATTTTTAACATAATAAATGTCATAAGGAATTATCTGGTCATTAAAAATTGACTTATTATGGCAAATTCTTTATGAATATTCTTTTGAGTTTTTGCTGTAGACTTTTCTAGTAGTATACAATAAAAACGTTGTACCTCTAAAAATCTTAATCCTATTACAGTCACCCTCAAGACCCTGATACTTTATTTGATATTCCCACTAACCTATTACAGAGATTGCTATCCATTTAGACCTGTGAAATAAAGGAAAGCATGCAGTTTTTCCTCACTTTGTCCTTTCACTGCCCAAATTAGATTGTACAACTGGATATTAGATTACTTTTATAAATAATGTAATAGATACTGTTTAAATGAAAGCTCTTATGGTACTATTCATCACAATATGCACAAATATAAATTTGTAGAAAATCTAACCTGTAAATCTTTACATCAGTGCTTTCTTTTCTACTGATACAATTGACAGATTTTTCTTCTTCCCATGGTCCCTTGCAAGCAAACACTTGAGTGGTTCATTACATGGATCATTTGTGCTTCCTAGATAACCAGAAGGTGTAACTCTTGTGTTGATCAATTATAGGAGACTTCCCTTGAGGCCATAGAAAAAGAATTCTTGAAAGAAATTCTTATCTGTTTTCCCTGACTCTCTCTTTGATGACTGATAACACATCTAAAGGCTAATATGTGTTAGAAGCTGACACACATTTGGAAAGGTGTATTGTGCCCTAGAGAGCCGAGGCTTTCCCTCACTGACTAGAATTCTATCATCCTCTGTGTCTAGTGAACTTTCAACAGTCAACTTGGTGAGCAAATATATCACTGAATTTTTTTTAGCATCGCAAATACTGTATTTGAAAGATTCCATCAAAATTATGGATAAAAAAATTAATGTTATATTGGAAATGTAGAGAATGTTGTTGAAAGGCTAAGAAAAGTGATTATACAGTAGTCTCTAAAGTTCAGTAAGTTTGAAAGGTGGATAAAATGGAAGAAATGTATAAATTATAAAGAGCTTTTTATTGCTTTAATGACTTTCTCTTTAATGTATGCTTGTGGGTTTTGTTTTCTTTGTTTCTTACATTTTGTTTTATACATTTTGAAGACTTCGGTGTATACTGCAATTCTCCTCTCTTATCACAACAGAAGAAAAGAATTGTATAAAGTATTTAGTGATCTTATGTATTTGTATTATTTGCAGCATATGAAATGAACCAATGACATAAAGTTACACAGGTTTGCAATTTAGACCTCAAAAAGGCAATGTTTATGTGAATGAGCAGAACATAAGAAGGAGATATATGAGAATGAGAATCGCTAATACCTTCTTAGAGTCTGGCTTGACATCACCTGGTCAGAATACTGTGAATGCAAAAGTACCTACTTAACATCTGGACATTGTAGTGACCAGATGAAGTGATCAGATCATTAAAGAGGTGAAACATAATATGAATTTTAATAGACTATCCAAATTAACTTTAAAAATAATAAATTTTCTCGTGAGAAAAGTTTAAGGAACATCATTCTAAAATTTTATCCCCTTTCCTCTACCACGGTATAATTACTAACGAGGTAGCATTCAGTGAACTCTTACCTTGTGCCAAGTACTTTGTGTCATCTTCCAACAATTCTATAAAAAAGGTACTATAAAGGCTGGAGCAGTGGCTCAGTGGTTTGGGTTCTTGCCTTGCAAGCGCAGGGATGCGGGTTCATACCCCAGCACCACATATACTTTGAAGTGTCTGAGCAACAAAGGCACATGAAAAAATGAATAAAATTGATTATCTCTTTCTCTCCCTCTCATTGTCCCCCTCTCTGTCTTAAAAAATAAAGATACTATAATCATCTAAGCCTAGCTCTATGAAGAAATTTTTAAAAGCTAGCCTAGGAAGATGAGTCATGAGATCCATGATCATCACCCAGTATGAGCAACCTGAAAGAATTTGGTCAAGTCGCAAAACAATAATTTGCCATAATAATGGCATGATTAATTCATATTTGTAAATTGTAGAGGTTTTAAAGGTTATTTTATAAAATTCCAAACTCTTTATGACTTAAAATATACTGAGATTCTACCTAGTTTATATGGGTAAATATTTATGAAACCATATTAAATAATTTAAAATGAAGTTCGAAAAACTTTATGCTATTTAAAGGTTATGCACACAGACCTTATGTTTAAGACATATCTCAAGAGAATGGAGCACCCACTACATGTTACAGCTTAGGGTGGCATGTCCAGAACAGCAATTAAGTGTAATTGTGTTTTTGGACTCTGTTGAGAGGAGGATAGTGCACTGATGTCAGGGAGAAAAGTGGCAAGACATCACGAGAATGATGAGATGAACTGAAAGGCAAGTGTGTGTATTTCAGAATTTATTTACTCTGGCCATTGTTTGGTACTTAGCCCACTAAACAATTCATCAACTATGTTTCTCATTCATTATAGCCTCCCTTCCTTTGTCGTTGTTTTTTGACTCAGTGGCTAATGATGAAACATGGGATGCAGGGCAGGATTCGAGTGTGTTGGCTACTTTTCAGTCCATTCTATTGGCAAGATGTGAACCTTAACCATATGGCAAGGCAGAGCCCTTACACTCATTCTAGAGGTTTATCTGTGTCTGCCTGCTGCAAGAAATTAGCGCTGTTCACACTTGTTTAGCCTTAATAAAAATCTTTTTAGCTGAAGCACAAGGATAAGGTCACCATCTGCCACACAGAAATGCCAATATCAAATGAACAACAGGAGGGAGTTGTGTTTCGTTCTTAGGGGCTTTTAGAAAGAACTTCAAAATGATTAAACACTAATTGATTCCCCTCTTTACTGGTATAGACCATAATTTATATTTTATATTGTCAATTGCATTATAATAGCTGTGGAATCTATCACTATCACTGTTTGCATTCCTAGAAACAGCACTGCAGGTAGCTTTTAAAAATATGAATATCTTTAAGATCAGACATTACTGTCTGTGCCAGACATTGTCTGTAACTTGAACTAAAATGGCTGACAGTTCCTTTGAATTTTCATTAGAGGTCTTACGTAGATTACAGGTTATGACTGTCTTGACTAAAATAAAGATTTTTAATAGGGGTGTATGATATTAATGAAACTTTGTGGTTAATAAAATCATTGACAATTAGGAAAAATTAATGAATACATTGTTTAAATCTGGATTTTTTATTATGAGTGGGTTTTCTTGAGTCCTCAGGAATTATTTGATACTTTCAAAATCTAATTCTATCAATTGAATTTTAGTCAAGAAATGACAGCTAAAATTTAAATAACACTTTATTTTATATCTTTGGATCCTGTGTATTACAGTGAATTACAGTGAATGTTTAAATTGTTTAGTGTGTTAATGAAAACTGGATAAGTGGTTAAAATTGTTTTAAGTAAAACTAAACATGGATAGCTTTTAAAAGTTCTATTATGGGGGACTGTAGCGGTGGCTTGGCGGTTATGGCACTTGCCTGGCATGCACATGTACATGAGTTCAAACCCCAGCACCCACATACACAACTAAGTGTTGGAGCAACCAAAGCCATGTGAAAAATTCAATAAAAATTGATTCTCTCTGTCTCTCTCTCTCTCTCTCACTCACTGTCCTTCTCTCTTAAAAAAAATAAAAAATAAAAAAAATTCTATTATGGGCAAAGGAATGAACTTTTTCTGTTTGGGTGTTTGTAACATATGCTTTAAAGAGTAGAGCAAAAAATTGAATTGTAATGTTAATGAATGTAATACTCATTTTGTCTGTATCTACCACCTTTATCCTTTGTGGTCACTTCTAGTCCTCTGTATATTATTGGTAGAAATATAATATTAAATTTTCATACATACATTGGCATTTTATTGAATTAGATCATCATACTGAACCTATTTACAAAAGCAGCTGACTTTTAGTTGTGGAGAAAATGAGGTACAATAGGGATTGTGGTCAACAGATCAAAAGAATCAATAAGAAAGCTGATAGTTTATTCTTATTTTATTTTAAAAACTTGGTCTTATACAATTATACAAATTAAACAGGAACTGTCTAGACAGGCACAAGCTCTCATTTCTATTGTGACAATCACTAATCTCATTTCTTTGACCTCATTTTTCTCTGTAACCTTTTTCTCTTGGCAGTCTGTACCATTTATTTTAACTTAATTAGCAATGATCAGGAGGATATGTGTTCCAAAGGTGCTGTGATTTTTATTGATGGTTATATCACATAGATATTCCCTTTTCAGTGCGGGATTTTTTTCCTGATATTTTAAGGTTAATATGACATGGTTGAAAAACCAATCCAGTCATTTATCATTATGGGATTCTCTCATATGTGTTTGTGTAGAAGCCTGAATGCTGAATAGGAGACAATAATTTTGATTTGAGGTCTACAAAGTTATGATTTGAGCTTAAAAATCAGTCTTAAAAATTAATATTAGAGTTTTTGAGCTTTTAAAAGTTCTTACAGATGAAATAATTATTTTTTAGAAAAATTCAACATGTTCTTTTACTGAGTAACATTAATTCTTTGTACTTATCAGAATGACAGGCTATTAATATGAATATGCAAATTACTTATTTTATGACGTTGGTTTTGTCATTGATAATTTGTGCATACTGACTGTTAAGTGTCAGTTCTTAGATACCTTTTAAATATTTACCTTCAGAAACTGAAAAATTCTTCATTTTTGGGAATAAAACACAAACGTTTACTGTTTTTAATTTTTCTTGAAACTTTGGATTATCTTATTTGGGCAATACTTTTAATTACATGTTCCATTATTTAAAATTTTAAAGTACTCTAATTTTGAGGGACAAACTCATACTATATTTAATAGAAGGGTAGGACTTGCTGACTGTAATAAATTTACAAAGCAACTCAGTTATCAGCAGCATAAATAACATCAGTTTCAGTCCCTACCAGGCCCCAAAGAAGTCCAATCCCTCCCTAAAATTTCTGTAGATTTACAAAGGTACTCTTTGAAGGTCATTCTGCCAAAGCTTTTTCTGGAGGCATTTCTGTAAAACATTGCATAAATTCAGAAGGGAAATCAATTCTATTTATCAAAGTCCACAAACAACCACTAAAACAATTATTCTCAAGAGCAACAAAATTTGCTGATGATTTTAGAAGCACAAAAGGGAGGATCATAGCACATCAGTTCAAATGACTTTAAGTTTTGCAAGTCTCAAAATAGCATAATTTTTGAAACTTTGTTTTATATTTCAAAGGGAGTACACAGGCTGGTTTTGGCATTTGGAATCAATGCAAAGTCTATTCTATTTCAGCCAGTGCATCCTAAGCAAATCCAAAAGGAATCTTCATATTGTGTTATCAGAAAAGTGATAATTATGAATTAACAATTAATTAGTTCCCCAACTACATATGGAAGTTTGGAGCATAACCTTGGATATGGAGGGATAATTTTCCAACTATTGGTAAAACTGTATTTTGAAAGCATTACTTGCAAAGCAACATTCCAAAAATCATATTTTCTTACATGTCAAAGTATTTCTTTGTCAAATTTTGTTTCTTCTTTCTTTATTTTCAATTTTTTTCTTATTTGTATCAATTTAAAAGCCAATTTCAGATTATTTTTGAGTTCTAAATATGTAGTATTTTAAGGAAAATACAATTTTATTTCTTTAAATTGCAAATAGCCAAGATGGTTTCAAATACATTTTGCCATGTAGAACTAATTATCAGTGAATTATAGCAGACATGTCATTAATTATCATATACACTAGTGAGTTAGAAGTCTAATATTTTTATTCCACTCAGCTAAATTAAACTTTCTCACATAGATTCATAGTAGCCAACATTAATTGCATACCTATTAATGTCAGGGCTATGCTCAGTTGTGGAAAGTGAAAGGAATCATGATGCCTCTCCCTAGCAGATTTATCCATTCTGTCAATAGTTGAGGCAGCATTACCAGTGACATTTTCTGAGTGAAATGAGGTGTAAAAGGTGGAGATCCACAACAGACTGGGCAATCTAAGATTACTAGAGCATGTATACTAGATTGATATTAAGTGCTAGGTTACTGTAAGACGAAAAGAGAAAATCATTATATGAAGAGAAAGCACTGTGACCAAAGGATTGGAGGTGGGACACAACTCTTGTTATCAAGGCATGGCACGCCATGCTTTCTGCCTAGGGAAAAGAATACATGTGGGCACATAGCCAAACACAAGGTTGAGGGTGAGCATGAATGAGATGAAAAGCTTTGTGATTTAAGCTAAGGTATACAAAACACAGTATAAAATGTTGGTATAACTTTGCCTTGATCGAAGGAATTGCTTCAGATTAGTGTTTCAGAAAAGTCATTCCAAAAGTAATAGAAATGTGAGATGAGTATGGGGACTGGAGGGAGAATCATGTGGGTAGACTTGAGGCACAGAGAAAAAGAGAGAGCCAGGTTAAACTGTTAGACTGATAGATAAGAATGAGGAGACCTGGATTAAAACAGTAGGAAGGGGAGAGGAGAAAAAGTGATAATCTACAACTTGTATACGGCTATTTTTCAATGTACCTGAAAGGGCAGGTATTTTTGCTTATTTTAGCAAATTATATGATGTGAAACCAATAATTACTTGGTAATTTTAATAAACAATTATTTCCATTTAATATGTAACTTATTTATTAGCTGCATGATATGGAGATATTTAAGTAAAATGGCTTTATAAATACATTGCAGTGGTCTTAGATTATTCTTTATCATGTGTCTTTCAAAAGCAATGGCTTCAGTTCTTAAATTTTATTTTGCTTTTATATACATTTAAAATAGTACAGAGCTTATAGAGGAACATTAATACTTTATGGAGTTTCACTCTCGAAACCTATCCTTGGAATTTTCATTGTGATGGAGGATGCTCTGGGAAAATGAGAATGTTCAAAGGAATATTTATTAAATAAGCACTTTTTATATCATCTGCAGGATTAATAGTAATAGGCTCAGAAAGGCCATTTCTGGAATTCTTGAGTCAGCCAGATTAGATGCTTTTCTGAGCCACATTATTGGCTGCCCGTATATGTCTTTTGAAGACAATGTGAGTTTTGTGCTATAATCCTTTTTGAAAAAGTCTATATAACTGAAAAAAATTCCTCAACTGTTTGTTTTACTACTACTGTGTTAGTTTTTATTTGATCATTATCTCTTTCTCCTCAACCAAATAGTTATTTAAGATAAGAAATTAATATGGACATGTTGCCAACACAAGACTTAGATTATAATCAGAGATATTGGGTATTCTGTTAAAGAGTTGTATCAACTTTCTTTAAGCATAGAGAAATCAGTATTAGTCTATAACCTGAATTTAATTTATTTACTTTAACTTTGCAGCCAACCTTGTTTTCATTTATACTAGATTTTCTGTGAGTCTGCTGATTGCAAAAACAACAAAGAACAAAATTAGAATTTTAGTAGAGTAGATAATAGTCCCAGTTGCTTGGCTCCTTTGATAGCACATATGAATTATTCACCATCCATATTTAATAGCATATGTTATACTCCCTAATACATCTATAACCATCTACTTCCAGAGGGAAAACTATTCAGATGCTGTGGTTTGCTTAGTTTTTCAATGAAAGCTGAAGAGAGACTTGAATATTTCCCTTAAGACTTACTAGAGCATTTATATTACTACTTTAGCATGTTATCCTCCATGGTGCTTTCTAAAAAGATATCCTTGGGAATACTATCAGGTTTTATAAAAAAATTTAAAAAAATAAATTCTATTTTGAAATATTGATTATTGTTTTTCATTGTATATCTGTAACATTTTTAATGTATATATAATTTTAGACATGTATGTCTACAGAATATGCTAAGTTGGTATTTATGTTTGATATTAGGAAATGTCCAGTTAGACAATGTTAAGATGATATTTAAGCAAATCTCTAAGGGGAGTGAAAGCTTCAAGCATAATTAGTGTTGTGGGTTATTGGTATTTTTCTTGGGCATCAGAAAATTTTGAGGTAAAATATATTTCTTCAACCTAGAAAACATACACTGGTTTTTCTCAGCCATTCCTTTTTTATCTCAATACTTATATAGATTATATATTTTTAGACAAGTATGAAATTATAGGTGCAGAGCTTATGAGTTCAAAATACTTCTTCTATTATTGACAAATAACTTAATCACTGGAAACATTTATCACTTTTATTGGCATAGCTGACAGACAGCAGAATGCTGCTGTCTTGAAGGAACCAGGCTGCAGAAGCATGTCATAATTCAACCAAAACTCTTCTCCTATCAGGAAAGCTAAATAGTATCAGATACCCTTGACTACATACTGCAATGACAACAACCTTGACTCACCACAGAGCATTTGCTTCAAAAAGAGGAAGAGGACTAATATCAGAATGCTAAATCCTATATTTTACTCCAAATTATGTAAACTAGCTATAGATTTAGAATCATAAATTGTGAAGAGAATTTAGTGAAGAGGTAATTCAATTTCTTTATTTTATATATGAGAACAGCTAAGTCCCACAGAGACTGTTATTTTCCTAAGATCAAGGAGCTGGTTAGTGGCTGAGTGGAGCTATAATGAAGACTTGAGATTCCAGCTCAATCCATTATACTTTTTGCATTGCATTGTATTTAATTATTTTTAAGCATAATAAACTGTGTGAATGATCACCCATTTTCGTTAATCTATTCAATACAAATATTTTCTTTATGGCAGTTTTGTGTTAATTTTAAAAATCTGAATCATTAGATGCAAAGTAGTCAACATTTTTGGGAAAATTGATCTGTGTCATGTATATAAAATATGGTGATAATCTGGTATGTTGGTAATTTGTTTTTGTCATTAATTCTGGAAAGTAATTCTTATGGAATTTAGAGAACGATGTGCCCCATAAGTATTAGTAGATCTGATTACAATAGAAAAGGAGGTTTTATAAAATTAAGGGCAATTACATTGAAGTATACTTTGATGATAAAACATGGATATAAAATGAAAATCTTTAATATCAATGTTTATTTTAGAAAAATAACACAATTACAGCCATGTATCTGTATGATAGCCAAAGAAAAGCATGAGTTCTTCTGAACTATGATATGGGATCCAAAGGAGATCTGTATTTTCAATTTATGGTCCTGTTTTTCTAATTGGTAGAAAATATAACTAGCACTTTTATACTATTTTGTATTTTGGAAAATCGCTTTGTTTTAGGGAGAAGCTGTAGTATATATGTAAAGCATCATGACATGAAATCTGTGGATTTCTAGTTGTGCTGTATCATAATTATAAGAAATTCCTTGTTGATGTTTGGCCTGCCTCTGGTATAACTATTTCAACTAGATGAAAAACAAACTACAGTAAAGGTATTACAATTCCAACAGAGGGAAAAAAAAATCCCTCCAAAACTTTCATCTTAATACAGGCACCATCTGAAATACTTCACGTGAAAGTTTTTCTGAATCAACCTTTTTACGAATGACATTAGTGAGTGTCCATGCACCTTAACATTGAATCAAGGTTTTTCTTGGTAAAGGTGTTGACTGGGGAAACCATGCCAAATGTTTTCAGTGTCCTTCTGTCCAGAATTTTCAACAGGTAAAACTTAGATAAAATAAAAATGGCCCTGAGGTGAAAGAAGTTATTTCATCAAAGATATTTGCAATTTGGAAGGACAAGGGGAAAGAAGTCTGTGGATCAGTAGTAAGAGAGTGTTACTGACATTCTTGTTGGATGTCTGTTTCATGTCTGTTTCAGTCTTTTTTTTTTCTGCAGAGACCAAAAAACAACAAGAATATTTTAGAGGAGGAAAGATTTATTTAGATCTTATGATTGCAGAGGTCTCATTCCATTGATGGCCACCTCCATTGCTCTGGGCCCTAAATGAGGCACATCCTTTTTGTGGAAAGGTATAGAGAAGAGAAGCAGTTCCAGACATGGCAAACAGGAAGCAGAGAGAAACTAAGCTTGAATCACCAAGAACAAAATATGTACCCAAAGGGCATACCCTGTGATCCTCTTCCAGCCATACTTGTCTATAGTTATCATCCAGTTAATCCATTCAAGTTGATGAACATACTGAGTAGGTGAAGATTTTCATAATCTAATTGTTTCACCTCTGAATTTTCTAGCATTACTTCATACATGAGCTTTTTGGGGACAACTAATATCTAAACCATGCAGTTGTCCATGGGATTATCTTTGAATTAGTATGTTGGAGACACATCTTTCAAATGTAGTAGATGAGGCTGAAAAGAAAGCAAGAAGATTAATGGGAACCATTCAAATTTAAGAGGTTTTGCCTTTGAGGTATAAAAGAGAAAGTCACTAAGGCATGTGCAGAAATTACTGCTATTGCATGAAGTGTCAGAAGATACATTTGTGTACAGTTTGCTTTGAGCGTTGGAGCCACCTTGACCAACTCTTTGGTGAGTGAAGGAAGATCAGATTAGAAAAGAACCTGTGATCTATTTATTCTTCAGTTGTACTTATGCTTATTGAATCTAAAAATGGGCTTCAAAAATCTATTCCATCAAATCCATTCTCACCTTTCAACAGTAATAAATCAGATATCTCTGTGCTAGACAGCAATTAAGAAGACTAGGAGCCAGAATATACCTGTAGGTAATCTGTAATCATCCTGCCCATAAATATGATCTATAGCAGTTGGGAGGTATTTTGATTTAATGGTACTCCTCTCTCTCAATTACCAAGTATATGAGATAGCACTGAGTTCAGAGAAGAACATAGTTATACAGAACAAAAACAAGTCTCCGAATGCTCTAAACAATATTTGGATCGCACATCAGGCTTTGAAATAGGCATCCTGGGCAGCGCAGTTAGGGTAACTATAAATCTTCCCCTGTCTCTTTTACACACAGTGCCATATAGATCAGGGAGATTTTGAGGGAAATATGGGCTGGTATTGTCCCTTTATTCATAGAACACAGTTTAACTATTTACTGTACCTTTGTATCAAGTCACTCATATGTTCTGACATGGTAATTTTCCGCAAAAATGTTTAGTAATGTTTAGTACTCAGCTATGAGTTATATGTAATTTTTAATATATTTGTATAATAATGTAGTAAATTTTAATGTTTAGTAATATTTTTGCTAGAATGTGGTTAAAATACCCCAGGGCATTTTTTTATATGAACCCAGGTGTTTCATGGAAATAAAAAGTGGTTTAAAACATCATAGATACCATTCTAGGACTGACTGTACTTCTGTTCACCCTTGCAAATGTGCATAAATCTCTCTATCTTCTGAGTATTTGTTCTTTATTTATAAAATGGTAGTATTGATTTCAATCCTACTTCAACCCTAGCATTATTATAAAGATAAGAATGATGCCATGCATGGGAATGGAAGCCATCATTGTTTTTTTACTGGTATGGGAACATTGTTGTGTTACAATCTTTTGCCAAATTACTCTGATAGCCATCTTATAAGATATGAAATCACCAAAATGTAAAATATAAACTACTTGGAAAATACAGTGTGACACGTACAGTAGTAAACAATATGCCTTGGAAGTATGAACAATATTGTGTGACTCATATATAATAGACCCTCTGTTATTTTTGTATCATTCATTGAATCACTCAACAAATATTTATTAATATGATGTACTAATTATACTTTAAGGTGTCCACGGTTGTTGGGATATAACATTTAATTTAAAAAGACAAAAATGTTTGTCATCATAGAGCTTATCTTTTGGTGGATAGTAGAATTAGAAAGATTTTTTTCTTCAGAATCACATAAGAAATGAAATATTAATCCTGAATAAATGCTATCTCATTTCATTTGTTGGTAGCAAAACCACTGTCCATGTAGGGGAAAATCTGCATTTTTACTTAATAACCAAGGGATGTACAACCATTCTAACCTCACTAAAGTTAAAAAATGAGAACTCTATTCCATTTATTTTTGGCAAAAAATTATGTTCAGATGGATGGGAACTAAAAATGTATGAGTCTTCATCTCTTCATCTCTTCTCTGTATTTAGACTGTATTTGAAAACTGGATATAAGGAAGCCATAAATAGACATGAGCAAATCTGAAAATATTTTAGGCATCATTAGTGCTTCTAATAATATTTTATAGTGTCTTCTGTTTCCCTTATAAAGAGTCATTCTGGCCTGTAATTATCCAAATTATTATGACTTGTTTAAGTATTATTACAGAATGTAGAGTGCTTATGAAAAGCTTTAAAAGTCCTTTTTTCCAACTGTAGAAGCATAACTTCCAGAGTCGATGACCCCTAGAATTTACACTATTTCTTGATAGGCCACCTAGCTAGAATATGTGAAAGAGGCCAAGGGTTGTTTCTTTTTAGAAATATTTTCTTTTTATAATGTGGAAAATAGCTTTATCAGAAAATGAATAAAGTGTTGAACTTGAATATAGTGTTGAATTTGTTAAAGAGCCTCATGTAAACGACAGATAGGAATTTGGTGTGTGGTTAATCTAAGAGATTGTTGAAAGAATTATCTTTTTCAATTTGGGGGCTTGTGCCAATTAACCTGTTGATGAATGGATAGAGGGATAGGTGAATGATTAAGAAGGAAGGATGTCTCTATTAGTGTTCATGGAATCTGAGTTTTAATTTTGTTTTTACCATGTATGAATTAGAAGCCACCTTTCCTCTCTGGAATCATCAAAACCCAAGTGATCAGGCCAAATGCTATACAAATTATTTTCTGAATTTCTCACACGCACACACACACACGCACACACACACACACACACACACTTTTCTTTTGATGCTTCTGCTTAGTTTTCAAAGTGGTTTTCTTGGTAGCTCATTCCTGATAATAGGTGAGTTTGCCTTTTCTCTTCTACAGGGGATGAATTTACATGTACAGAAAGCAAATAAATCTAATTGCTGGAATTTCCTTTATGAGACCGAGTATCTGAGGAAGACCTCACAAGGTATAAGAAAAAGAAGCTGTTTTGAGAGGTGATTAATTTTTAGAAAAAATAATCCAGTTCTTGTTAAACTTCATTTATCTAAAATAATGATATTGTGGATCATTTATATTTTAATAGAAAATTTGTAAGAATGTTGTTTTTCTGAACACTATGGCTGCTAGATTAATTTTTTTAACATAAATCTACTTGTAGAATATCCTGGTTCAGCTGTTATTTATTTATTTATTTATTTTTTGTTATTTTATTTTTATTTTTTAAAGAGAGAGGGACAGTGAGAAAGAGAGAGAGAGAGAAAGACAAAAGCAATTTTTATCTAATCCTACATGTGTCCTCGCTGCTCTGAGACTTTGCCATCTATGTGGTAAGGGTAGAACCCATGTACTCATGCATGCCAAGCAAGCGCCACAACTACCAAGCCACCACTCCAGCCCTTCAACTGCTGTTTAAATGTTGAATGACAAAATGTTATAAAATACTCAGGGAAAAGTGTTTCCTTTTTGAATAAGGAGGTGACACACAGTTAGCTTTATTTAGTAGTAAAAATCACAATATACATCCCAGACAGACCCTCTTTCCATTAAATCACTCTGGTTAGAGATCCATAAAATTGGAAGTGAGGCACTATATTGCCCATAAGAATCCTCCAAGAAGAGCTGAGGAAGTGCCTGGATGTCATTTAATTATTTTACTGTGGAAACCCATTCATTAAAAACATACTCTTCTTTCCCTCATACTGATTTATTCATTTTTTTCCTTGAGAACATGATGGTATTTTTTAATTAGCTTTTATTTTTATAAGAAATTTATTTGTTGAACAATCAAACATGCTTCTTATAAAACAATATAATATATATTTAAATTCTGAAAATTAGATTTACTCCCAAGAGCCCCACCCAATAACCCACCCTTATCCCTCCCCGACCCTTCCCAATACATCTCTACCAAAGCCTTAGGTAGTATGTCACTATACCTTTTCCGGATTTAAAACATGAGAATTGACCTCCTTTCTCAATGGCCAGGTCTTTCTCCAGCCTCCACAGATGAGTGAGGACATTTGACCCTTGGTTCTCTGGGTTATGCTGATTTCATTCAGCATAATTTCTTCCATAGCCATCCATTTACTTTCAAAGGCTGCAATATAATTTTTTCTAATTGCTGAGTGGAACTCCACATGGTGGTATTTTTGAAGCACTGTTTTATTAATGCATATTAATTGTACAGAGCAATAAGCTTCATCATGGCATAGTCATAAATGCATATATTCATTTTCCCACTATTTCTCCAGTACTCTTCCTCCACAAACCCTTGCTCACTAACGGTCTGAAGCACTTTTTGTGAAGCTGAATTTGTGAAAGCAACGTTGTCTCAATTATGATAACAATGTTTGATTTTCTTGGTAAGTTTACCAATTTACTGTGTTTCATAATCGAACTACTGAAGTCAAAAGAAATATTCTTAGAGGCTGTTCAAATGACTAACCATATTTCTCCAGGCATATTGTGTTCTATGAATTTCTCATTCACTAAATATAGTGTATGATTTTAATAACTTCAAGTAAATCCAAATATCCAGCAATACTTCTCTGACAGGTGTGATGGATTATGAAATCCCACTATTAGAGAGCTTGTTCTCTAAGGTTAGGCAAATATTTTTTTAGCAGTGTGATTTTAAGCAGAAGGTGCTACTAGAAGTAAAATTTATTGCTTTTGAAAATACAATATTTCTTGCCTCTGAAAGAAAAGAATCTGGGTCCAGCATTACAATCTAGTTATCAGGGAAAGGAAGATATTAAAAGAGTGGTGATATCCTTAAGTGACTGTAGCTGGTTTCTGAATAAAAATAAGAATCTAATTAAGTTTAGCGGTATTCTAGTCCCATCAAAGTACATGAAGCAGGATGCAGCATGGTCTTTATTGAGAAGATTTTGTACTGTGCCTGGAAGGATGAAGCATAGACATATGCAAAGATAAGTAATATTAACAAGTACTGGATAGTAAAGTATCTAGAACTTACTACATGCTGTGTGCTATGCTAAATACCTTGCTTGGGTCTCATTCAGTCATCAGTGGTCACCTGTAAAATGGAATAAATAATATTTCAAGTTTACATATGAGAAAACAAATATATAGAAAACATCTCCAAAGACGTAGGGCCCTCATGTAATGGTGAGAGTTAAACTCTGGATAGTTTGACTTCAATCTGTTTTCTTCACTTCTCTTCAAGTGTAGAGAAGTGATAAAGGCATAGAGTCCAGATAAAAAATTGCTGTATGGGTATAGAAGAGGCTGTTTTCTCTATCATGGAGGAGAGGGAATTTAGCTCTGCTCAGACAAGTGAAGACATACAAGGAAGATGTTTCTAGAGAAAAATTGTCTTGAGCAGAGGCATTAATATAAGCTAAATGTTGATAAAGGAGATCGTGGTTATGTTGATTTTAAAAGTTTATTTATTAGACTAGTAGGTGTGCTTTTCCTTGTTGATGTTTGGACTGACTCTGGGTATAACTCTTTCATCTAGAAGAACAACAAACTATAGCATAGCATCCTTAGGGAAGGGATAACAATTACAAGAAGAAACAAACACACACAAAAAAACCCTTACAAAATCTTCATCTTAATACAGATACTATGTGAGGTACTTCACATAAAAAATTTTCTGAATTTTTGATTCCATTTCTGGTAACATGAGCTCTCTTCTAGAAGAAATATTAGACACACACATACCCACACACATCAAACACCTATCAATTTAAAAAAAAAGTGATCTTGTGAGAAACTAAGAGAAATTTTCTGAGATCAGAAACAGTAAGAACATTGGCATCTAGAGGGGTGTTTGACACTCCTTGGTGACCCTTAGATGTCCAGAAACCACACATGTGAAGGTCAAGGACAGAACTGTGGCCTTAGCGAGGTAGAAATTGGATGGAAATGATCTCCAATAAAGCTGCAGGTCCTAATGGGTACACTCTCAGCAAAAAACAGCAAAATAAGGAACAAAAATCTGTCTCTTAGAATACAGAAATGTACCTACTTGTCATTCTAGACCTTTTTTCTGAAGGAGAAAAAATGTAAAAAAAAAAACAAAATAAAAAACCTCTCTCATTCATTTGGAGTTGGGCATTACTCTACCAGTATATATTTCAAGTAAAAAATATGGTTAAGTCATCTTCAATTGAGGTCTGGGTACTTGACAGAAGCAAACATAAATCTCTTTTGGAGGAATTACTTTAATTTTTAAAAAGTTATGAAATGATAACTTTTATTTATAATAATAAATAATTATGAAATAATTCAGGCATAAGTGTCAAAAGAATAGTACAATGACATCCATAAACCTCTCACTTAGGGTCTTCAAATTGTCAGCATTTTGACAAATTCACTTTGTTTTTCATTCTTGTCTTCTGTCCTTATATTTTCTATCTTACTATTGAGCCATTTAAATGTAAGGTTCAGATCATCCATGACAATACTCATAAATAATTTCAGCATATATTTCCAGAATACCCCTCCAACACCATACTGTTTTGTTCAGCATACTTATGATAATCAAATACTAATATTTTCTACATTTGTATCTCCAAAGGTAATGCTCAATAGGTAAATCATCTTTTATAGTCATTATTTTTTCATAACTAGGGTTCTATCATAGTCCATATACATAAATGCATATATATATCTACACGAATACATTTATGTACAAGTGTGCACATTATAGCTACATATGTATTCAAATTGTAAACACATGTGAGAAATGTTTTAAAGTTTTTGGGAGGCAAGAATTGATTCTGTTGCATACTTAATTTCAGCAAGAGATATAGAAATTAGGATGTTGTGCTGTTAGTAAATCTAAGTTTAATCTGGGATTAATAATCAGATTTCTTGGGTTGGAGCTGCAGCTCAGCAGTTACGGTGCTTGCCTTGCATACACAAGTATGCGAGTTTGAACCCCAGCACCCATGTACACAACGAATTGTTGGAGCAATGAAGGCCTGATGAGAAAATGAAATAAAATTGATACTGTCTTTCTCCCTCTCTCTCTCACTGTCCTTCGGTCTGAAAAAAAATTAGATTTCTTTATATGTGCACTTATTTATCTGCTTGTTTGTATCTTTTTTATATGCTTTTAGTAATTTGGGGGGGTTCCTTTCTGCACAAGATATTCTGGAATAAATTTGTTCCTTCCCTTCTCCAGATCTGAAACTAGTTTTGCTCTTTTCATAAGCAAGTTATCATTGGGGTGAAGTTTTGCCCCAGTTGAATGTCTTATTTCCAAATAACCCTCATTTACTAATAACATTTTATAATGATATCAGTTGAATCATCATTTTATTGAGAGCTGACAGTCATTAGCTGATATTTAACATTTGTTTGCCGATACTCTTCTGTAATGATTTCTTCCATCAACTGGGAATGAATCACTGTAACTTTGAAGTTTCCCCTGTCAATTGCCAGTCAGGGAAAGTTATTGTCATACTGGTCATCTCCAGTAAGGATACATAAATGAGAATTGAGTCCCTTTGTTACTTCCTCTCTCTCTTCCCCCAACTTTGAGCATAATTTTCAAAAATTTATTCCACGAGTTATAATAAAATTCTATTATTATTCTTTCGAAGATCTCACTGCCCTAATCTATCATCTATATCTTTTTTATATGCTTATGGTTTTTGCTTTTTCAGGATTTCCTTTCTGTATAGTACAGGGTGTTGTAAGATAAACGTATTCTTTCCTTTCTCCAGAATTGAAATTCGATACATGTTCTGTGAGTCACATGAACTAGAGAGTAATGTACTTTATTTTACTTTTTTTTAAGAGAGGGAGAGGGGGAGAGAATCAATTTTATCTAGTTTTTATTTCATTTGGTTTTCATTACTCCAGCACTTAGTTGTGTTTGTAGTGCTAGGGTTCGAACCTGAGTCCTCACACATGCCAGGCAAGTGTGATAGCTCTGAACCACCACTCCAGCCCCAAGTAATGTAATTTATATAGAAAATTCCCTGGGAAAAATTTTAACAGTAACATGGGCATACAATAAAAAAATACACAAACTATATGTCGTTACAGAATCACCAGAGACAGAGGAAAAGCATTCTAGAATTGGATCTTCAATGACTGTGAACATTAAAATTATCATACTTATCAAAATGAATATGTTTATTATACCCTTAGAAATAAATGAGGATATTGATGGTTTAGTAAAGGAATAAGAATTTTAAAAACATTAGAAAAAAATAACCTGGAAGATTTGAAAAAGAATTAAATGGAACTTATTGAAAAAAAAGTGCATATAATTATTGAAATTAAAAGAACACATAGGAGAAAAGTTCCTTGACATTGATCTTGATAATTATTTTTTGGATATCATACCAACTGCTTAGGCTACAAAATGAAAAGTAAATAAATGAGACTACATAAAATTAAAAGGCTTCTGCATAGCAAAGGAAGCAATCAACAGAAGGAAAAGGCAATTTACACTTGGGGAAAAATATTTGCACACTATAATCAAATAAGGGGTTAATGTCCAAAATTTATAAAGAACTCATATAACTCAATAAGAAAAAATAATAAAACAATTAAAAATGGTGACAGGATTTGAATAGGAATTTCTTCAGAGATGACATGAAAATGGGCAACAGGTAGGTGAAAAGATGTTTAACATCATTAGTCATCAGGTAAATGAAAAATCAAAGCCCCTAGTCAAAACCACCTCATACTTATTAGGATAGCTGTTATCCAAATATCACAGAAAACATTGCTGAGGGTTTGGAGAAAAGGGCACCCCGGTAAACTGTTGATGGGAATGTAGATTAGTGCAGCCACTATGGGAAATAGTAAGGATGACCTTGAAAAATTAAAAATAGAACTATCATATGACCCTGCAATCCTGCCTTGTGCTATATACCCAAAGGAAATGCAATCATCACTTCACAAAGATAACCGTATTCCCACATTCACTGTAGCATTGTTCACAATAGCCAAGATATGGAAACAATCTAGATATTCATCATTGGTTGAATGAATAAAGAAACTGACATATACTTTTCAGCATTAACATAGGAGGAGAACCTGCCATATTGCCACAATATGGATGGACCTAGAGGATATTACACTAAGTGAAATAAGTCAGACAGAAAGAAAAAATTGCATGTTATCACTTATATGTGCAATCTAAAAAATCATCCAGTATATGTATAGGAAATAAAAGTGGTTGACAAGGTTGGGTCAGGAAATGGGAAGATGTAGTTCAAAGGAAATGAAGTAGCAAATGTATAGGAGAAACAGGTCAAAAGATCTAATGTAACCCAAGGACTATATTTATTAATAGTGTATTGTGTTTAGGATTTTTTTTCCAAAGACGAAGACTATAACTGCTCTTGCCACAAAGGAGAAAGATAAGTAACTATATGAACTGAGGAATATGTTAATTTGTCCCTTTATAGTTATCTTTAATATATATATGTATACACACACACACACACACACACACATATATATATGTATTTATGTTACAATACCATATTGTATACCTTAAACATATAAAATAAAATTTAGCTTTTTTAAAGTGGAAAGATGGCTAGATGGCTTCAATAGTAGATTTAATACAGCTAAGAGAATTGGAGAACTAAGAAATATACAGAATTATCCAGAATATAATACAGATGAGAAAGAGAAGAGTTTTAGATATGAAAGACAGAGTAAGAAGACTTAGTGTACATTTAATCAAGCTGCTAGGTAAGAGTGAAAGAATAAAAGAAAGGAAAGTGTCAAAGTGATAAAGGTAAAGAAGTTTCTTGAACTATTGAAAACATGGACATTGACATTCAGGAGGTCTAATAAAAGATAAATTCATACATAGACACACTGCAGTGGAACTTCACAATAGCAGGTACATACTGAAGAAGGAACTGAACAAAAAGTAGTTTACCTATAGAGGAACAATATTTAACTGACTGCTAACTTTTATATAAAAATAACAGAAGCCAGAAATTAGCAAAATGATGTCTTCAGATTTTCAAGACACTAATTGTTTAAATAGAAGTATATCTCAGCAAAATTATTTTTCAAAAACATGCAAAATAAAAGTTTTCTCAGACCACGAAAGTGAGAAATGTTTACTAACCAACAAATCATTAAATTGCTAGTGAAAGTAATTTGGAAAGAACAAAAAAGAATAAGTTGAAACAAGGTTAGAGAAGCAAAAAGAAATTGTCAAAGAAAATCAAAACAGGTAAACCTAAAATAAAAGTCATTGAATATACAAAACTAATTTTGTCTCATTTGTAAAGTTATAAACAAGAATTAAAATGCTAGACAAAAGTAACATGAAAAGTCAAAGCACAGAGACCAGAGATAAAGCATCTTTTATCTCTGCAAATTTTTGATTACATTTATGTTTTGCTAGATTAAATGTGCATGCTATAATTTCTACCAAAATCATAAAATAGTAGACATAAGTATATAACTTCAACATATATAAATTGGCTCTGCGAGGGTAAGCAGAAGTCAAATGGGGGAGCTTGATCGGATTGTAGTCTTTGCCTGTATAAAAAAACTTTTAAAGGCTGCAATATCATTATTTCTAATTGCTGTGTAATATTCCATGGTATAAATGTACCACAGTTTTTGGATCCATTCTTCCAGTGAGGGACACCGGGGTTGTTTCCATAGCCTAACAATAGTAAATTGTGCTGCTATGAACATCGATATTCCTGTGTCACTGTAATGTGCTGATTCTAAATCCCCTGGAAAGATTCCCAGGAGTGGAATA
Organism: Aplodontia rufa; assembly: GCA_004027875.1. NCBI lineage: Eukaryota > Metazoa > Chordata > Mammalia > Rodentia > Aplodontiidae > Aplodontia > Aplodontia rufa. The sequence continues at coordinate 265 of PVKS010024856.1, read as the reverse complement.
GCAGGGTCGTATGGTGGACTCATCCCTAGTTTTTTAAGGATTCTCCATACTGCTTTCCAGAGGGGTTATACCAGTCTGCAGCTCCACCAACAGTGTGTTAGTGTGCCTATCTCTCCACAGCCCCTCCAGCATCTATTGTTGTTTATTTTCTTCATCTTTGCCATTCTGACTGGTGTAAGGTGATATCTTAATGTGGTTTTCATTTGCATTTCTCTGATTACTAATGATTTAGAGCACTTTCTCATGTATTCATTGGCTTGATCAA
>PVKS010024855.1:0-30559 GCA_004027875.1 Aplodontia rufa | reverse complement strand
AAAAAAAAAAAAAAAAAAAAAAAGAGCCCTACCAAACTACCCTGTGAATTGCTGCCAGCATCATGGAGACTGGGTTCCCACCCAGCCACATTCTGGTGTCCTGACTTCTGCACTATGCTACTTCAAGGGTGACCCACAACAAACCAACCCTTGGAAGATGTGAGAAAAGAGACGGTCTTGTTGAGGAGATGGTGACAATGACAATGACTGGAAGGGGAAGAAGACGCTAGTACTGACTGCACTGTGTAGCAAGCCAGGCACATTACCTTCCCAGCACTCTTGCTAGTCAAGGAGAATTAGATCCATTTTATTGATGAAGAAAAGAAGGCTCTGAAATATAAGACAGCTTGCCCAAGTTCACGCAGCTAATAGAGGGTGCAGAGAAGAGAATCCAAGTCTAGCTCCTGGCAAAGATGGTTACTAAGCCATCACAAGGTACAAGAACAATTAGCCTACTCAGTGAGACTGATTGCTAGGAACTGGGGACTTCCCAGCAGAGGGTCAAGCCGAGGTCTTCCCAAGCAACCCAGCAGATGGCTCAGTGAGAGGCAGTGGCTTACCATGGGATTGGAGTCAGAGATGAGGTCTTTAAGGGTATCCAGGAAGCCCTGGTCTTCCACCAGCTGGGCATTGATGTCATGGAGCTTGGCTACACACACAGCTGCTGTCTTGCGCACATACGGATCCTCATCTTTCAGACACTTCCGGAGCGGTTCACATAAGTACTCTGTGATCTTGTCAACTCGGATGCAGCCCATGGTCCGCACAGCCAGGGCCCGGATAAGGGGGTTGGGGTCCTCACAGTCCTGGGGGAAGCAGCCATTGGCCAGGGGCAAGGGCAAGATAAGTCACTGGTGACTTCCTGTTCTTCCTGGCCTGCAGCTCTGAGCCTGAGACTGAGCACTACCTGGCAGCTGTTGTGGGATCTCCATTAACTATAGCCAACAGCACCCAAGGTAAATGCCATGCAACAGATACCACGCCCTTGCCAGGTACTACAAAGGAACTCTACACACTGTCTTCTCTGATCCTCTCTTAAGACATACAATACTGGCCCCATTTCACAAGAGAGGAAGCTAAGGCTCTCAGGAACCTCACTCAAGCTAAGCACAGCTAGGATTTGAGCCCACATCTACCCAGCACCATGACCCTGCCACAGAAACCCTCATTTTTCTGTATGTGAGCTTCAACAGGGCTGGTAGAGTTAAGGCAACTCTCTGCTTTGGTTCTTATCTGTAGGGCAATGGCCCACCCCAGGGACCTCATGAAGTGGGAGAGAGACAGAGAGGAGAGAAAGGAGAGAGGAGACAGGAGACAGGAAACAGGAAAAAGAAAGAGAGAGCCCTCTGCTGGAGGAAGAGGCCCTCAGCCAGCCTAGGAAGAAGCAGTCTGAGAACCTGGAAAGGAGCCTCCAGAGTGTTTCTGTTTAGGGCCACAGGGCCACACTCCAAAGAGACTGGGGGACATGGAGCAGGGAGCACCTACTGCCACCACTCCCACTAAGCTTCTACTCACCTTCACAAAGGTGTTGACGGCCATAATGGCCATGTCAGGCTGACTCTTGGCATAGTTCATCAAATACAGGTACACCAGCTTCTTCAGCTCTAGGTTATCAGTTTGCATGCAGTTCACCACATCAGGAAAGAGGGCACTGAAAGGACAAAGTGATGTCAGTATGGGGCAGGCTGAAGACAAGAAAAGATTTTTAGGCAGCTAATTGAGGGGCAGGGAGATGGAGGGCAAGAGGAAAGCTGAAAGATAACCTTCTGGTTAAAGGGAGGGCATTAGCTATGCTGGTGCCATGAATATCTGACAGGAGAAATGGAAGCCCGAAGGGTAAGTCTTTTTTTCTTTAAAAAAAAAAGAGTGAGAGAGTGAGACGGTGAGAGAGAGGAGAGAGAGAATCAATTTTCTTTAGTTTTTCATGTGGCTTTCGTTGCTCCGTGACTTTATTGTGTACGCAGTGTTGGGGTTCAAATCCACGTCCTTACGTATGGCAGGCAAGCACCATAACTGCTGAGCCACTGCTCCAGCCCCATAAAAAGTCCTTTGTTCTTTTCACAGGATTCAAACATGAGTTCTGGAGCTCATCAAACCTAAGTCTGCCTCCCCTTCCCCCATTCTAGGACTGGGGATTGAACCCAGGGAAGTTTTATCACTGAGTTACATCTCTAGCCTTTTAATTTTTTTGAGACAGGGTCACACTAAATTGTTGAGGCTGGCCTTGAACTTGCCATCCTCCTGCCTTAGCCTCCTCAGTCCCTGCTATTTACAGCTATACATCCCCATACACATTTGCAGCTCTGCCTCCTGCTGTTTTTTGTTGTTTTTCTTTTGTGCTGGAGATTGAGCCCACAGCCGGGTTCAACGCTAGGCACGTGCTCTACCACTAAGCTACCTCCTCAGCACTCAGCTTTGCATCTTGCTTGTTGTATGATGCCGGGAAGCTTCCTCCAGCCCCTAACTTAGTTCCCTCATATGCAAGCAAGGTGCAAAAGAAATTAATTTTGGGGCTAGGGATATAGTTCAGTGACGGACAGTTTGCATAGCATACTTGAGGCCCTGGGTTTAATCCCCAGCATTACAAATAAAATTAAAATAAATAATGCAACTAATAAAAAAATTAAAATAAAAAAAAAACCACACTTCACATTATAGGACCCTTGGGATAATTAGAGACAACATACTTGTGATATCCAGTCCTTGATATCTCGGAGGTGCTGAGTAAATGAAAACAATTCTTTTTCTCTCCCTGTACTTAACATGGCCCCTTATATTGGGCTGATGGCTCTGGAGGGTTGCAGGGAAGCAGGGATGGCTGTGCTGCTTTCACCACAAAGGCCAGAAAGAACCAGCAAAGCATGTATGGAACACATGCTATATGCCAGGACTGGTGCTAAGGTTCTGATATATTTTATCTCATTAAGCAGTTCCAAGAAGCCAGGAGTGTCCCATTTTACAGACAACAATGAGATTCATAAATGTCAACCTGCCTAAGAAACCAGGTCTAACTCCAAAGTCTGTGGGAGGAGACTTTTACAATAAAGTGCCTGATGGTTCTAGATTCACAGGCCCTCTTGAAAATGAAATGTGGTTTGAGATAGATTTTCTGTCTCCGGAACTATCACCTTCCTTCTCAATTCTTATGCTTTTACTGACAAGGACATGGCAACATTGAGACGGAAAAGGTCAAAGAGAATTTCCTAAGCCCCCACAGGCAGGAGTCTTGCCAGGGCTGAAATCGATGCTTCACCTTGGGAGATGACACATCGGAAGAGCAGGGGCAGGGAGTGGAGGAGAAGTTTGATGAGCCTGCCTCCCTTTCTTTGACATCAGCAAAGAGCTCTTTGGAGGTGGAAGAACAAAGATGCTTCCTCTGTGAAGGTGACCCTAACTAAAGGAAAGCAGCTTTGTTCTGGAAGGAATTGCACTTGAAAGGAGGCCGAGCTTTGCTTTCCAGCAGATGCCGGATACTTTTACACTCTGTCCTCAAGTCTCTGTGTAACTGTTTCTCAGTGGCTGGCAAAGGGTCTTGCTGAGGGTAGCAATTGGATGGGAAATTTGTGGAGAAGTCTGCAGCAGTGCCATCAAGTTGTGGGATGTGGACAGGGGAGTTGCTGCACATCAGTATCAGGCCACTGAGACATGGGGCTGGGCCATGAGGGCACACAAGACAGAATCTGGACAAAGACATCTGGATTTACATTTTAGAAGGGCTGGGACTGAGTTCTAGTTCTGCCACTAACCACATGACCATGAGGCAGTCACCTATTGGGGTCTGACCTTCTGTCTGACCTTCACTTTCATCAGCTGCCCTGGAGCCATCTTGTTACTGTTTGTATAAATTCCTTCAGGAGGGGCTGCTAGGTCGTGCTTTGTTTTACAAAAGGCCAAACAGGGTGGGTCAGAATGTTCCCAACTTTTGTCTGTACTGAAATCTACATAACACCTGGCAACTCCCTTAGAAGGATTATTGATTCCTTGGCTGTCTCCCCTCCTCCTCTATAAAAACCCGTGTGCCTTAGTAATAAACGGATTCTGAGCTGCCATCAGCTGCGCGTAGTTGACTCGTTTCCCCGGCTGGGAGGGAAGGGGTCCCCGGACGAGGGGGGACCCGGGTTCCAGCCGTCAGCACTCACCCTCCTCCTGATCGGCTCCAGGGGGACAATCCAGCCCCCCATAGTCACCTTGTTCTTTTTTTATTTTTTTTTCTCTGACAATAAAAGCATCATTGCCAGGGCTGGAGCGATAGCTCAGCAGTCATGGCGTTTCCCTGGCATGTGCGAGTACGCGGGTTTGAACCCCAGCACCATATACACAACGAAGTGTTGGAGCAACGAAATCCACATGAAAAACTACATAAAACTGATTCTCTCTCTCTCTCCCTCTCTTTAAAAAAATAAATAAAGCTTTTAAAAAAACCATTGCCTATAATAAAAATTTTAAGGAACTATCGAGATATCACATCTAAAAGTGTTCTGCTGACCCTCAAACACTATACAAATATTAAGATGTCATAAAATCTATCCCTGCCTTTGGGGACTTCACAATCTTATGGGCAGGTAAACACAGGTGTACGCAACATGAGAAAAGTCTAAAGTTAGTGCTTGGTGATAGAAACAAAGAGCAAATGCTGAACTTCAGACAGCAGGCTGGCGTGATGAGGGAAGACAACAGGGAAAAGGTAGACCTTGCATGGTCTTAAAAGATGGGACAACAAATTCAGCAAACAGGCATTCCAGGTGGCGAAAAAACTCAAGCAAACACATGGTGCCATTCTACATGATCTGCTTCAGCTGTCAGGTCACAGACTTGCAGCAAATTAGAGTAACCCAATCTGTAGGTACATTTTACTTGGACTACACTGTGTGCATTTATTTAATACCAACTGGAGATTTAAAAAGAAATTTTAAATTGAAACTAAAAATGAAAAATCCAGACTCCCTGGTCTCTTTAAAAACCAGGAGACCAGGCCACACTGGGTTCATCATCCCTGGATGGCAGCAATTCTGTGGAGTGTGTCTGCGTCATTCCCACTCCACCTGCTGCCTTTTCAACCCAGTACATATCACTCATTCCTTTATCACTTTACCCATCACCATCTGAGCTCATGACTCCTGCGCAAACAAAACCCTGTTTGGGAAGAAGATTCACAAAGGGAGCCATGGGTCCCTAAGTACCCTAAAGGAGAAATCTGAGCCAAGCTACACAGCCCTCCCACGAGCCAGCACCTTGTTGCCACCCAGCCTAGTCCTGCACACCTGACATCTTTGCCCACAGTCATCGATGCGATCACTTTCTTTACCGCCTCCTTCTTCTTCTCCTTCTTGTCACTGTTGAGCTCTGCTTTCAGCTCGAAGATCTCCCCTAAGAAAAGCAGGTAGGTATGAGTGATCCATCCCCCACCCTACCAGGGGACAAGTTCCTGTCCCCAACCTCCCAAAGAACTGGAAGAAGGCAGAGGGCAGCTTTAGGCGCCTGGCTTCAGAGAGGATAGGAACAGAGAGGAATGACGGTCAGTTATCAAGATGGAAGGCTGCAGGACCACTGCACTGAGGTGATGGGAACCATGGAGGTTACGAAGATCCTAAGGGAAACAAAAAGCATGCAGGTAGGGTCTGCTCAGCAGGCTGCCAAAAAATGCAGAGCAAGTTCTTCTCAGTTCCCTCGCTCAACCAAAGGCCCTCAAGCCTGGGTGCTTAGGCACTGCGGGGAGAGTGGAGGATTTGATTGAGCCCACATGTAGGCTTTTCCTGTTTTCCTAGAAACTCAAGTCCAAACAGCTTGTTCAGGGTTTCACTTCCTGAGCCACAAATGATTGCTCAGCTTGGAAAATTGGAATTCAGCTGCCCCACAAGGCCTCCAACATGTAATCAATTTTCTTAAGAACTTGACAATGTAGAAAAAGGAAATAAGGAAGCAGGGTTGTTCTGGGTCTGCCATGAAGAGCTAGTCAGGATGTCCTAGCAGGTTAGGACGTCAGAATGTATTTCCTGAGCCTTTCTCTAAGCCCTGTGCCACACTAACTTTTTCCCATGTCCTTCTCATTTCATCTTCACTCCAACTTCACACCCTATTTTACAGATAAGCAAATGGAATCCACAATAGGTCCAGTAACTGAACCATGCAGTGCTCAGGAAAACTGGAGATGAGAGACAGCAAATATGGTTAATTAAGAACAACCACACACTGCCAGGTGTGGTGGCACACGCCTGTAATTTTAGCAATTCGGGAGGCTGAGGCAGGAGGATTGCAAGTTCGAGGCCAGCCTTGGGAACTTAACAAGACTCCATCTCAAAATAAAAATTTAAAACAGTTGGGGATATGGCTCAGCTCCTCTGGGTTCAATCCCCAGTACCCGCCCCCGCAAAAAAAAGAACAATCACAATCAAATAGTCCTCAGGAAAGGCTACGCTGCGGATATTGCTCAATGGCAACAGGAAAAATTTGCAGATCTTGCAGTTCAAACTTATTAAGGAACATGTGCCTTTCTCTTGCAAGACAGTGAGGGTTTCTGGTTGTTCTGGGATCTAATAGACCACAATGATCTTGTCCCTAAACTATTCTTCAGGGCTGCCCCTGCTTCACTTAAAGTCTGTGGTCAAATACAGTACAACTTCCTTCAATGGATGGGTCTAGGCCTGAGTCATCTCAGCTCCAAGAGGCAGTGAACCTGGGATCTGACTGCCTCTGAAATGTGTCCTTTCTCTACTGGGTGCCTAAATCACGCCTACCTCCTTAATCACATAAAAGGGATCCAATTCTCTCTCCTCAAAGTTGCTCTCCACCACTGCTATGCTCAGGTACCATCAGGTCTCATCAGGGCTGTGGTCCTGGTCTTCCGCCTCCCTCTTATTCTTTAGTAGAATCTGCATTGGACATTCCCTTGCTTAGAAATGATTGCTGATGCTCTGGGGATATAGCTCAGTGGTACAGTACTTGCCTAGTATATGCAAGGCCCTGGGTTTGATCTCCAGCAACCACCCTGCCCCCCATACACACATCACTGATGTCAAGTTTAAGACATGAACCCAGGGATCTCTCCTGAAACTTTCTCCAGAGGAAAACCCTACCACAGACACTGAATACAGGCAGCATTAAGTTCACCAACTCCTACATGCCTCTCCAGCTTCTTCAAGCACACTTCTCATCAATGAAAGTATTTTCCTTTTCTGAATGAATCATAGGCAGAGTACTCACCCCATCCTCTTTCCACACTTTTTTTTTTTTTTTTTTAACCTGGATAGCTCTTCCACAGCCTTCTGCACCTCCACCCTTTAGTATGGTTGCTACTTAATAGTCTGTCTTCCCAGTTCAACTTCAAGCAAAGCCAGGTCAAAGACTCTGCCTGTCTCTTCCACTGCACATGGTAGGTGCTCAATAAAAACCAGCAAGCATGTAGTTTCAGCTTTTAGGAGGCTGAGGCAGGGGGATCACTTAATCCTAGGACTTCTAATTCAGCCTGGACAACATGGTGAGATCCTGTTTCTTACAACAAAACAGAACAGGCTGGACCAGTACATAAAATGCCTGCTGAGAGGCAGACTTTAGGACTTGGCTCAGAAATTCAACAAGAGACTCTTTCCGTCTGGTCAGCAGGTGTGTGTCAATCTCATTTGGAAGGAAGGAGTAGGGAAGGAAGGGCCAGCCAAAGAGATGCTTACAGGGTTAAAGCACACTTGCCAGCCACAACAATATCCTCCATTTCCTTAAAAACAGGAAAGGGGCAGGGAAGCACCAAACAACATAAGTCTAATAGCAAATTTCAGTGCAGCAACTCCACTGACTTAATATTGAGTCATCAGAATTGTTGGGAAATGTTTATGATAATGTCAAATGAAAAACAGGATGAGAACTGACTACAATCACGAAAAACACGTGCCCATGGATAAGGACCAGACACATACACACACACACACAGGGTGGGACTACTGATAAGACTGTGTCCCTGCTGTGTCCCTGCCCCCAACCCCCCCCCCCGCGGGAAAAAATCAACAATATTTAATTATTTTAAGCCACAGGGAACATATTTGGAGCTAATGCTCTTTCCTTCCTGAGTTCTAAAAGGCTATAGAGCAATCAACTTCTTAACAGCATCAGCAGTTCAATTTTCTGAATTCATAAAGTAAAGAAATTCTAGGTCTCTCCCACCAGTACCTCCAGGCCTCCACTCCTCCTCTGCTCCCCAGGCTTCCAGGCAGCAAGCAGAGGGTCAGGCAGGCAAAGAGGAGGGCAGACCCATGATGAAACACACAGTACCTTTTTTGGTCGTGGTGAAATATTTTGAATCAGTCATTTTGGTCCCTTATCTGTGATCACACTCTGCAAGACAGAAAAAAAGGGATGATTCTGAGCTGTGCTCCATTCCTGCTTCAGTTAGGGTATGCAGGCAGATCTTCCTAGAAAAGAATCCAGCACACAAGTGATATGGGAAAACGGCTGCTGCTTCTCTTTTGCAATATTAAGGATTGAATTCAGTGCATGCTAGGGACATGCACTCTACCACATCCCCAGACCTTTTTATTTAGACAGGGTCTCACTAAGTTGCCCAGACTGGCCTTGGATTTATGATCCCCCTGCCTCAGCCTCCTAAGTCACTGGGAATATAGTTGCACCATCACACCTTGTAGTTGCCTATCTCTTCACTGTGCAAATGAACTGTTACAAAATAGCTAATCAAATTTTGAAGGGTAATTCTGAGGAATTTATCACATTTTTTAATGTGCTTATCTTCTGACCCAGCAATTCTACTTCTAGGAATCCCTCCCACAGAAATATCTGCTAGTAAGGATATCTGGGTTTTACTGCATCACTGGAAATAACTTAAATGCCCATCAATAGGGACTGGTCAAATACTCTGAAGAGTCCACAGATTAAAAAGCAATGTGAGGGCTGGTGCGGTGGCTTGGTGGTTACGGCGCTTGCCCGGCATGCACAAGTATGCGAGTTCAAACTCCAGCACCACTTATAAAACTAAGTGTTGGAGCAACGAAGGCTACATGAAAAACTAAATCAAAGTTGATTCTGTCTGTGTCTCTCTCTCTTTAAAAAAAAAAAAAAAAAAAGCAATGTGAAGTCACAGTTACAGTAGTACCTTAATGATGCTCACTATACCCATCATTTTTTTCTTTTTTTTAAATTAGAACATTATTGTTATACATAGTATTTGGGTTCATCATGACAAACTCATACATGAATGGAATTTGTTTTCGGTTCACAATAATCCCTTTTCCCTCCTGTCCTCCATTCTCCTTCCTCTACTAGATTTTCTTTCACTCATCTATTTATAATATTTGATTGGTTCTTTGTACTTACACATAAAGTAAGCAATATACTTCATATGTAATACATTTATATATACATAAAACATGATTTTTTTTTTTAAGAGAGGGAGAGAGCAAGAGAGAGGGAGAAAGAGGGTATCCACTTTATTTATTTTTTCATCTGGCCCTTGTTTCTCCAACACAGTTGTGTGTATGTGGTGCTGGGATTCAAACCTGAGGACCACATACACAACTAAGACAGTGACAGAGAGAGAGAGAGAGAGAGGGAGAGAGAAAACCAATTTTATTTAGTTTTTCATCTGGTTTTTGTTACTCTGACACTTGGTTGTGGTATGTAGTGCTGGGTTTGAATCCAGCTCCTTGCATTTGCCAAGCAAGCACCTTAACCACTGGGCCACTGCTCCAGCCCAAGGTAATGGCTTTTAACACCACTTCACAGATAAAGAATGTGGATCAGGGAAGTCATGTGACTTGCTCAAGGTCACATGGCTGGTAAATGGCTAGGCTAGGATACTACCCCTGGTCTACCTGAGATTAGTGTTGTGCTTCATCAATGAAGGGATTCTGCTTTCCCCATTGGAGAGTGAGGGCAGAGCCCTGACAGTGACTAAGCACTCAGAACAAAAAAGTCTACAAGACTTTCAATCTCCCTGGTGGTGGTGGTGTTGCACAGAAAAGCACATAATCCAACAAACATCTGAATGGAGAAAACTCACTTTACTTTGTGCCTTCTGTTGCCTCTGTGGAAGGGGATCAAATATGTAACCCACAAATATTCCCTTTCCATTCATTACTATGCAGAGGCTACATGGAAAGTAAGCGTGTGCTGGATGTGAGGCATAATAGATCATTCATTTCACAGCCTCTGAAAACCACGCCAACGCAGCTTCTCTCCACCTCAACTGTATTTTTCCAGGTTCAGCCTGTATTTACAGCCAAAAGGTAATGGAGATGTCCTCCAGCTGAGATTCTGTTTTAGGAATCAATGGGAAACAAGTATGGGCTCCCTCAGGGTTGCCTTAAATCTTTTGTGGGTACCTTTAGAACACCAGGAATAAAGGCTTTGCTGACGAAGTGGTATAAAGAATCAGGACACAATTCTACTCTCCTCTTGCTTCACACAGTTGAAAAGGGATGATGTCCCTTTTCTCTGGAGCTGCGGGAAAGACCAAAAGAGTCTGTCACACCTGAAGATGCAAGTCTCATGACAGGACCTTTACCTTGCTGGTCCTCACAGTATGAGCCATGGCTGTGGGCAGATCCACAAAGAGGGGACCCACATGGGCCTGCATCACAGCTCCATCCACCCTCCCCTTCATCCCTGGCCCAGGCCTCTGCATAAGGCAAGTGTTCAACTGATAGTTGTTGAAAGAAATAAAAAAGGGCCACTGGAAATCCCAGGGAAGCTTAGCCTGCTCTCTCCCAGCACGGTTATATAACAAATCAGCATTTGTTTCCAAGAGGAATTTATTTAAACATTCCCCTGCCCCTTGCCTGCACATACATAAAACTGTCAGAGAAACCTCACCAACCTTGAGGTTCTTCTTGGAGCTCTGAGAATGAGCAGATAAAAAAGATAATGGGGTACTGGAGTGGTGGCTACCGCACTGGCCTGGCATGTGCAAGGATCTGGGTTCAAATCCCAACACCATGTACACAATGAAGTGTGGGTGCAACAAAAACCAAATGAAAAGCTCTGTCCCTCTCTCAAAAAAACAAAAAGATAATGGAATTTCTGTTATACAATAACAGGCTGTGTGATTCCTGAAGTCACAGATTTGAGAGTATAACTGGCAAAAGTGTTCAAAACAGGACAGCCCTGTTCCTCAAGGCTGAGTTGAGTTTAAGAAGAGGAATTACTGAGGGCAAAGAATATAGGAAGTAACATATCAACCACTCCAACTTGAAATCTAGGAGGATGTAAAAGTGAACAAAAACTATCTTAGATGTCTAACTTTGGGGCTGCTCAGGAGTTCATTCTTCTCCGGCTGAGACTGTTAGGGGCTTTCCCTCATCTGCAGAGAACACCTGAGGGCCTGGAACTCCCAGAATACAATCTTCAGGGGACAGACTGGTGTTGATGCAGCTGTCCAGGAGCAAGAAGTGGTAAGAGGGGCTGAAGCGGTGGCTCAGCGGTTTCGGCACTTGCCTGGCAAGCACGAGGACCTGGGTTCAAACCTCAGCACCACGTACACAACTAAGTGTTGGAGCAACTAAGGACATGTGTAAAACTAAATAAAGTTGTTTCTCTCTTTCTCTGTCTCTCTCACTGTCCCTCTCTCTTTAAAAAAAAAAAAAAAAAAAAAAAAAAAGAAGTGGTAGGAAAGTTTCTCTTTCTCTTTTTTGTTAAATTTTGTGACAGAATCGCACTAACTTGACCAGGCTGGGCTTGAACTGGTGATCCTCAGTCCCTCCTCAGCCTCCTGAATAGCTGGAATTACAGGTGTGTGATATCTCACTGGGCTATGCTTCTCTTTTTGAGGATTAAAAACAGGCAAAATGATAGTTAAGGATTTGGTCAAAATTGTCAAGAGACATCCTACAGAATGGGAGATGATCATGGCCTGTGATTCTTCTGACAGGGCCCTAATATCCAGAATTTACAAAGTACTCAAAAAACTTAATATCAAAAACACAAACAATCCAATCAATAAATGGGCCAAAGAGCTAACTAGAAACCTCTCAACAGAGGAAATTGAGGAAGGCAATGAATACATGAGAAAGTGTTCTAAATCACTAGTCATCAGAGAAATGCAAATCAAAACTAAGATTTCACCTCATTCCAGTCAGACTGGCAAAAATGAAGAATATAAACTATAACAGAAGCTGGAGGGGATGTGGGGAGATAGGAACACTAACACACTGTTGGTGGAACTGCAGACTGGTACAGGTGCTCTAGAAAGCAGTATGGAGAATCCTCAAAAACTTAGGGATGAAACCAGCATAAGATCCAGCTATCCATCTTCTGGGTATTTTTCCAGAGGAGTTAGAATCAGCACATTATAGTGACACAGCAAAATCTGTGTTCACAGCAACTCAATTTACAATAGCTAAATTATGGAACCAACCCAGATGCCCCTCACTGGATGAATGGATCCAAAAACTGCAGTATATATATACACAAACCACGGAGTTCTGCTAAGCAATTAGAAACAAGGATATTTCAGCCTTTGAAGGTAAATGGATAGTGATGGAAGAAATCATGCTGACCATTAGCCAAACCCAGAGAGTCAAGGGTCAAATGTTTTCACTCATTTGTGGAGGCTGCAGCCTGTGTGAAAGGCAGTCAATCTCAGGTATTAGATCCAACAAAGGTGTAGCAACACATAATCTAGGGCAATCACAGAGATGTACGGTGGGGAGGGGGAATATGGAAGATGGAGGGAGAATATGGAAGGATCTAGGGGGTAATTCTGGTTTAAGAATATATGCAAAAAAAAAAGAATATATGCATATCATATTGTTACTTTATATGCATTTGATCGTACAATAACTCAATTTCTTTTCTTTTTTTTGTTTTGAAAGAAAGAGGGGACAGTGAGAGACAGAGAAAATCAATTTTTATTTAGTTTTTCACATGGCTGTTGTTGCTCCGAGACTTCGTTGTGTACGTGGTGCTGGGGTTTGAACTCGCATACGTGCACATGCCATGCAAGTGCCATAACCGCTGAGCCACTGCTCCAGCCCTCATTTTCTTAATTAAAAAAAAGAAAAGAAAAAAATAATAAAAACAGGCAAAATGGGGCTGAAGTGGTGGCTCAGCAGTTCTGGCACTTGCCTGGCATGTGCGAGTATGTGGGTTCGAACTCCAGCACCACATACACATTGAAGGGTCGGAGCAACAGAAGCCACATGAAAAACTTAAAAAAAAAAAAAAAAATCAATTTTCCTTTTCTCTCTTTTTTTTTTTTTTAAGAGAGAAGGACAGTGTGTGTGAGAGAGACAGAGAGAACCAATTTTTATTGAGTTTTTCACATGGCTTTCAATTTTCCGACATTTAGCTGTGTACATGGATGCTGGGGTTTGAACCTGTGTATTTGCACATGCCAGGCAAGCGCTGTAACTGCCGAGCCACAGCTCTAGCCCCTCTTTCTCTCTCTTTAAAAAAAAAAAAAAAAAAAAAAAAAATCAGGGTTGGAGCAGTGGGTCAGTGGTTATCACACTTACCTGGAAAGAGTGAGGACACAAGTTCGAATCTCAGCACCACGTATGCAACGAAGTATCACAGAAATGAAAAACCAGAAGAAAAACTAAATAAAACTGATTCTCTCTCTTAAAAAAAAAAAAAAAAAAGAGACAAAATCCTGGGCCGGAGAGGTAGCTCAGTTGTAGATTGCTTGCCTGGCATGTGTGAGGTTCTAGTTTCGACCCATAGCACTGCATGTACAAATAAATAAAGGAAAAACAAAAACCAGATTAAAAAAAAGGCTGGAGTGGTGGGAGTGGTGACTCAGAAGTATTATGCCTGACTGGCATGCATGAGGACCCAAGTTTGAGCCCCAAAGCCGCATACACAGCTGAGTGTCAGAGCAACAAAATCCAGATGAAAGACTGAGTAAAACTGATTCTTTCTCCCTCTTTCTCAGAGAAAAAAGGCAAATTCCTTCTGGAAATGGTGGTACATGTCTGTAATCCCAGCTACCTGGGAGGCAGAGGCAGGAGGACTGGTAAGTTCAAGCCCAGCCTGGGCAACTTAGGAAGACATTGTCTCTAAAAAATAAAAAGGACTGGGGATATGACTCAGTGGTAGAGCACCCTAGGGCTCAAAGAAAAGAAAAAAAATTAGACAACAACAAAAAAGAGGGTAGAATCCAGGCATGGTAGTATGCAACTGTAGTGTCAGGTACTTGAGAGGAGGCTGAGATAAGGGTCCAGGAAAACCTCTACGTTGGTAAGATTTCTTTGATAATTTAGCTTTATAAATGTCATGAGTTCAGGAATTTGAGGCCAACCTAGGCAACACAGTGAGACCCTGTGAATGAATGAATGAATGAATAAGTGCTGACAGACCCACAGTTGAGTTTTGGTGACATTCTTCCTTGTTTAGGTGCTTAACAACTACTCACAAACCTGAACTGCTCTCCAGTGTGCTGGCACAGGCTGATGCTTACTTCTGCAGTATCTACTTTGCAGATCCCTCTGCAGAGGGCCCAGCGGGACTGATGATGCTGAAATGGTATCTCTCTGAAGTTGATCATACACAGGAAATTAGAGGAGGAAGGGAATGCCAAGGAAAGCAAAGTGCTTTAGAAAGCCACCCCAAGGCACGGACTGAAAAAGCAAAACAACTCACTTAGAGCTCACCCACAGCTCTGCGATCTATGAGGAAGGTTATCTCCTTATCTCCTTTCTCTGTTATGAGCTTCCTCACACCAGAACCAGGTCCTGCAGTTGCCTCTTAGCTGCTTGTACAAGGGAGATTTTTGCATCATCTCTGCAGGAATGGAAAAACCCCCATGGTTCAGTCCTGAAGGAGCTGGGACTTGTAGATGCTGTGGGAAAGAGATGCTTTTCCTGGTACTGCTGAGCTGTCAGCATGGAGGCCAAAGGAGCTAAGACCTAGATCTCTTTTTACAATCCCCCACCCTCTGCCCAGTTCTGGAAATTGAACTCATGGTTACTTTACCAGTGAGCTACATTCCCAGCCCTTTTCAAATTTTGGTGGAACAAAATTTGAGGGACAGAATTGTTAGGTTGTCAAGGCTGTCCTTGAACTTTTGATCTTCTGCCTTGGCCTCCCAAGTAACTGGGCTAACAGGTAATGTGTCACCATGCCCCATGTTCTTTGACCAATCTGATCAGGAACATTGGCTACATATAAAGCAGGGACTAATTTAGGCAGGAAAAAGATTAGGGCTTAGATTCTGTCCTTGGAAGTGACAGGAAACATTTTAAAAAGCAGTAACTAAAGGGAATTTTTGGTTACAAACTGCTTTGGCAGTGGGATGAGTCACTTGGGCTAAGGAAGAGTGGTGGGCCTCCTGGGCTGGGATCCCCCTTAATTTTAGCATTCACAGGCCAAGGAATACCTCAAAGGAATAGCAAAATCAAAATTCAAAGAAGGGCACTCCTGGAACAACTGGTTTTGACCTTGAGGAGCTATCATTGCTGCCTACCTCAAGTCTACCTTCCCACACTCACAGATTACGCCTTTGATGCCATGACTCCTCTTTAAAACGGGAGGTTGTTGCCAGGTGCAGTGATACACACCTGTAATCCCAGCCACTAGGGAAGGTGAGGCAGAAGGATTACAAGTTTGAGGCCAGCCTATGCAACTTAATGAGACTTTACCTCAAAATGAAAAATAAAAAGGGGGTTAGGGATTTAGCTCAGTGGCAGAGCACTTGCCTAGCAAGCCCCCGTGTTCGGTCCTCAGCCCTGAAACAACCAAACGAACAAACAAAAAAAAAAAGGGCCAGGAAGGTAGCTTAGTGGTAAAACACTGATGGGTTCAATCTCCAGTACCAAAAACTAAATAAAAATTTAAAATTTTTAAAAATGGAGGGGCTGGAGCAGTAGCTCAGTGGTTACAGCACTTGCCTGGCATGGACAAGGTCTTAAGTTTGAACTCCAGCACCATGTACCCAACTGAATGTTGGAGAAACAAAGGCCAGATTAAAAAAATAAATAAAATTCTCTCTCAAAACAAAAAACTGTTTATGCAACATCCTACTATGAACACATTAAATCTTCAATACAACTGGGTAGCAGAAGAAAAACTATGCAGTTCTGAAAAAGAATGAAGCAGTTCTACATGCACTTTTTTGTTGCTGTTGTTGTTGTTAAGAGAGAAGAATTGAGAGAAAGAGAGAAACAATTTTATTTAGTTTTTCACATGGCTTTCATTGCTCCGACATTTCGTTTTATACGTGGTGCTGGGATTCGAACCCGCATCCTTGTGCATGCCAGGCAAGTGCCAGAACCACTGAGCCACTGTTCCAGCCCCATATTTTATTTTATTATTTTTTAATTAGAGAAATAAAATCCATTTTATTTAGTTTTTCATGTGGTTTTCATTGCTTCGACACTTAATTGTGTACGTGGTACTGGGGTTTGAACCTGCATCCTTACACAGGCCAGGGAGGCACTATAACCACTAAGCACTGCTCCAGCCCCTGCCATGATCTTTCAACAAACACAGCAAGGTTGATTTAATGCCAAGATGACTGCAAGGAACTCTGGCTTTGCTACCAAGAGCTATGAGACCCTGGGCAAATCCCCCAATCTCTGGGCCTTAACTTTTTCCAACTGTCAAATGAAAATTCAACCAGATCAATGGATTTTCAAGTCCATCCCCACTCTTGTCTAGAACAGACAGAAGTTTAACTGCTCTGAATGAAGAACAGCTAGGGAGCCTAGGGCCTGTGCTCATTCTACTATGCCCACCTCTCCCCCTCCTCATCAGGAGCCCTTCATACAACCCACGGTTCCAAGACACAAAGTTTGAAAACCAATCTACTAAACGGCAGACAAAAATCCTCCTACATTTCACATGCTAAAACTCTCTACTCATTGAGGGACCCATTTCCCTACCAATGAGTGTTCTTCCTGGGTATCCAACAAGAGGAAGTGGAGGATGATCATTCTAAGAACATGACATAAGACATTTCCAACAGGACAAAGAGAACAAGTTCAGCACGCAGCCAGGGCCAGTAAATCTTATTGGGTTTTTGTGAGAAAGGAAAACAGTAACAAGCTGAGGAGGAAAGTGTTGTTTTTTGTTGTTTTGTTTTGTTTTTTCAAAGACAGAGGGACAGTGAAAGAGAGAGAGAGAAACTATTTATTTAGTTTTTCATGTGGCCTTTATTGACCTGAGACTTCGCTGATGTATGTGGTGCTGGGGTTTAAACTTTGAACTCACGTACTCACGCATGCCAGGCAAGTGCGTAACCACCGAGGCACCGCTCTAGCCCCAGGAAAGTGTTTTAATTCCCCTTTAAGGGCCAGACAATGGCTTTTTCTGTGCTATGCCCTGATTGTGTACCTGTCCTATGGAGGTTTGAGTTTGACAGAAATAATGATTCTACTCACTCCTTACCTGTCGGACAGTATCCTTTTATTTTATTTTATTTATTTTATCTCAGGGTACTGATTCCTGTCCGAACAGTCCATGTCCTATAAGCAGATGAGAATTGTGAGGCTGGCTGTGCTCGTGCCTGCAGCACATGCCATCAGCACTCAGCAAATCAATGAGACAGCCCACTGGTGACATGAGATCAGCCAGAGAAGCAGCTTTAGGAGAAGAGGGAAGAGACAATTAGACAAGGTTTGATCTAGTTGCCATGACCCATCTCTGAAAGCAAGGATATTCAGGCCAGGATTGTGAAGGTCTATGTTGGTGGTTTCCATGGTTGAACCCTCCCATGATGAGCAGCTGTTCAAAAACCTGCTCCAAGGAGAATGGAGTTCCAGGGCAGTCAAGACTAAGTTAGGAAAAGAGTAAATGAAAGGGACTAGCGTAGTGTCCTTCACCTAGAACAAGGAAGACATGCTTTGACCATCCTATGTGTTCTGCTTTTTCACTTCTCTTTCAAGCCAGAGAAAGATTCATCTCATAAACAGTCCTGTACTCTGTATCATGTCCTGATTGTGTTCCTGTTCCATGGAACTTTGAGTTTGACAGAGATGATGATTCTACTCACCTTTCCTCACCTGTCTGACAGTATTCTTTTATTTACTTATTGCAGTGCTAGGGGTGGAACTTAGGGCCCCACACATGCTAGGCAAGTACTCTACCACTAAGCTCTCTCTCCAGCCCAACAGTCTCTTAAAAAGAAAAAGGGTTCTTCAGGTTAAGTACTAAAGTTCACTTCACAGACGGAAAAAGGTAAGGCCAACTTGAAGAATAAAAGGTGAGTCAGCAGTAGAGAAACTAGATTTCAGACTTTCTCTCTGAGACAATGTGGTCAGCAAACTCAGATAGGATCTTTCAAGTCAGTTCAGTTACTATGAAAAAATAAGCTGTTTACTTCTTCAGGCTCAGCATGAAAGAACAAATGTGACAGCAGTAGCAGTAATGACAATGCACAGGTGCACTGTGGGCCAAACACTATGCAAAGAGCTTTAAATTCAGTCCTTACAATAAATAAATAAATTTAGTCCTTACAATAATCTGTGAAAAAGGTTTTTATTATCTGGGCACAGTGGCAATACATCTATAATCCCAGCAATTTGGGAGGCTGAGACAGAAGGATTGAAAGTTCAAGACCAGCTTCAGCAATTTAGTGAGGCCCTAAGCAACTTAGCAAGTCCCTGTCTCAAAATAAAAAGGACTGAGAATGTGGCCCAGTGGTTAAGCACCTCTGGGTTCCATCCCCAGTACCAAAAAAAAAAAAAAAAAAAAGAATTTTTAAATAAAGGCTTTTATTAATATCATGAGTTTACAGATGAGAAAAATGAAACCCAGAGAGGTCAAGGCTTTTTTTTTTGGAGTCACACTGCTAGAACTGCCCCAAGATGAGACCATAGGTCCTACTCTGTCCATTGAGACAACTCTCTAAATGAAGCCCTGGCAAAGACACACACGCTCCAAGCGTAAGGGTATGTGAAATGGGTTGCCACACGCCCCTAGAGTCTCTTGGATGTTGAACAGCAGTTTACTTTAAGGTCAGCTCATCTACCTTGGACAACAGGAACATCAAGTTTGGTAACATGCCTAGTGAAAGCCTGTCTAGAAGAGCTTATGAAGTTATGGGTTTCCTAGGATTTGGATGAAAACTGATGAATCAAAATCAATCTTCTGGGGCTGGAGCAGTGGCTCAGCGGTTTCAGCGCTTGCCTTGCAAGTACGAGGATCCGGGTTCAAACCCCAGCACCACGTACACAACTAAGTGTTGGAGCAACTAAAGCCATGCGAAAAACTAAATAAAGTTGTTTCTCTCTTTCTCTGTCTCTCTCACTGTCCCTCTCTCTCTTTATTAAAAAAAAACAAAAAACAAAAACAAAATCAATCTCCTGAGGTCCACTAGCAATTAAAGGCCTCAACATGTAAAGGAACCAGGGACTGGAGTGGTGGCTCAGCGGTATCTTGTTTGCTTGGCATGCATGAAGACCTGGGTTCAAACCCCAGCACCACATACGCAACTAAGTGTTGGAGCAATGAAAACTAGATGAAAAAAATAAGTAAAATTGATTCTTTCTCTCTTAAAAAAAAAAAAAAGTAAAGGAACCAAAGAAAGACAAACACCACATGCATGAAAAGGTTCTTAACTCGACAATGAGTCTCTAAAACCTCATTCTAGAAAAAAGGTACCAGTTCTCAACTAATCTACAAGCAGTAATGGTGGAAAGATCTGCTGCCAAGAAAAAGGAAAGTTCTTCTGGATTTGGAAAAAATTAGCAAGGCTGTCTTCTGGACAATACTTAATTTAATCAAGATGAGGAGAAAGAAGACAAAGACTGTAGAACAAGGCTCCTTGTGAGCTCCTTCTTCCCGATCTATACTACAGGAACGCTTTCTGGAGAACTGTTCAGTTTCATGGCCATCCATAAACAAACACAATGTAGAGCACCGTCCACTGCATACCTGGGACTATGCCCCCGAAAGGAGCATTCACACAGTAAATGAAGGACAGACAGTCTTTTTCCAGAGGGCTTTTGCAGATTCAGAGGCCAGGGAAAGGACTGCCAGGAAACAGCAGAGTTATTCTGCTTCCATGTAACTATCAAAGCTCAGAGATGGGTTCTGAGACAGGTGCAGCATCTCAGGAAGTTCTTTTTGATGAAGAGGGGATTGGCTGAACATGGAAAAATGGGTCAGATTTAGAAAGGGAAGAGCTGAGGCCTGGAGCTGTGGCTCAGTGGTAATGGCGCCTGCCTGGCATGTGCAAGGACCCGGGTTCGAACCCCAGCACCACATATACAAGAAGTGTCACAGCAATGAAAGCCACATGAAAAACTAAATAAAATTGTTTCTTTCTCTCTCTTAAAAAAAAAAAAAAAAGAGCTGAGATGATAGAGAAGACCCACAAGATCTTACTGTAAGGAGGGAATGAGAACAGCAGGCATCACCATGGTTGGCTGGGAACAGGCTCAATACTGAGCAATTTACAGCCTCTTGTCTCATTTCATTCTCACAGCAATACACTTAAAAGTAAGGGATCAGGGACACTGAGAGAGAAGTGGCATATCCAAGGTCCAAACCTGTGTGTTCAGAAGTCTATGAGACTTTCTGCCTGGCTGGAGGGAGGATGTGGAAGGGGGTAAGGAGCAGATGAGGTTAGGTAGGGAAGGATGAGATTCAAGGATGACCATGAATGCCAGGGACTGCTGACCCTGCCAGCTGAAGATGCAGAGGTCTTATCAAATGACAAGTCTTCCACTGACAAGCTTTTGACACTACTGATCATTCCCTCCTTCCTGAAACATTTTTGTCCTTTAAATTCCAGGAAGCCACACTCTGCTTTCCCTCTTACCCCACTGTACATTCCTTTCCGGTTTCCTTTGCTCCTTCCTCCTAGTCCTCCCTTTCAGCAGGGTTCAGGCCTGGTAACTCTCCTCCACCTACACTATTTTACCTCTTTGGTGATCTCATCCAGCATGAGTTTTAAGCCTCTTCCACATGTGAACACCTCACAACTTTACATCCCCTGGTCCAACCTCTCCCCTGAGTTCCGGCTCATATATATAAACCATCTGACTGATTTCTCTACTTACATGTCTATATGACTAGCAAGCTAATCAAATTGAACATGATAAAAACTGACCTCCAGCTGGGCATGGTGGCACATGCCTATAATCCCAGTGGTTTAGGAGGCTGAGGCCCTAAGCAACTTAGTGAGATCCTATCTTAAAATAAAAAATTAAGCCCAGTCACTAAGCCTCCGTGGAGGACTCAGCAGCCTCCCTCTTGAGCCCCCTTGCTTTCTCATGCTCCGTTCCCCGACCCCCTCACCCCGCCTTCCGCAGGCCGTTTCCACCAAGGAAAAGGAAGGAAAAGGAATCGTATTGTATGTCTGCTATCCAGAACTTCCACTCTTTTGACCCCTTTGCTGATGCAAGTAAGGGTGATGACCTGCTTCCTGCTGCACTGAGGATTATATCTATATAAGAATTCAACAGAGAAACAGCAGGAAGACCCTTACTGCTGTCCAAGGGATTGCTGACGATTATGATAAAAAGAAACCAGTAAGGGCGTTTAAGAAGAAATTTGCCTGCAATGGTACTGTAATTGAACATCCAGAATATGGAGAAGTAATTCAGCTACAGAGTGACCAGCACAAGAACATATGCCAGTTCCTGGTAGAGACTGGACTGGCTAAGGACGATCAGCTGAAGGTTCATGGGTTTTAAGTGCTTGTGGCTCACTGAAGCTTAAGTGAAGATTTCCTTGCAATGAGTAGAATTTCCCTTCTGTCCCTTGTCACAAGTTTAAAGACCTCACAGCTTGTATAATGTGACCATTTGGGGTCCGCTTTTAACGTGGACTAGTGTAACTCCTTCATGCAATAAACTGAAAAGACCCATGAAAAAAATTAGGGCTGGAGCGGTGGCTTGGTGGTTGCGGCGCTTGCCTGGCACGCACGAGTACATGGGTTCAAACTCCAGCACCCATGTACACAGCTAAGTGTTGGAGCAACTAAGGCCATGTGAAAAACTAAGTAAAGTTGTTTCTCTTTCTGTCTCTCTCACTGTCCCTCTCTCTTTAAAAAATAAAAATTAACTAATTAATTAATTAAAGGGCTGGGGATGTGGCTCAGTGGTTAAGTGCTTCTAGTCAATTCTTGGTACCAAAAAAACAAAACAAAACAAACAAACAACCCCTAACCTCCACCTTCGTCCCCTCCCAAAAAGGCTCATGCTATAGTCTTCATCATCTACTTATTGCTAACACCATCTTTAACAGGTTCTCAGGCTAAAAAATCTCAATTATTATTATTATTTTTTTTTTTTAAAGAGAGGGACAGTGAGAGAGACAGAGAGAAAGAGAGAATCAATTTTTACTTAGTTTTTTACGTGGCCTTTGTTGCTCTGACACTTTGTTGTGTACATGATGCTGGGGTACAAACCTGTGTACTTGCACATGACAGGCAAGGGATGGAACCGCTAAGCCACCGCTCCATCCCCTCAGTTACTTTTTTTTTTTTTTAAAGAGAGAGGGACAGTGAGAGAGAGAGAGAAAAAGAGAGAAACAATTTTTTATTTAATTTTTCATGTGGCTTTCGTTGCTCCAAGACTTCTTTGTGTACATGGTTCTGGGGTTTGAACTCATGTACTCACATATACCAGGCAAGCACCATAACTGCTGAGCCACAGCTTTAGCCCTCCATCAGTTGCTTTTGACAACATACTATCTGTCATGCCCAACAGTTCATCTACCAGCAAATCCCATTGAGCGTACCTTCAAAATAAATTCAGAATCCATTAAGTGGCTGCTCACTAGCTCCATCTCTACAGTCTGGCCCCAGGGCACCATCACCTCCCATTGAGATTGCTACTGATGCTGTGTGCACACTGCTCCTGACAACCTACAATGATTCTCCTACAGTCTAAGACAGTGACACCCCTCTGCTCCAATCCTCCAATAATTCCCTATCTTACTCAGAATAAAAGTCCAAGTCTTACCATGGCCTCAGAGCCTACAGTGAGGCCCTCAATGAGATACGTCCCCACCCCCACCACTCCCTTTTTGAATTCTCTCCATCACTTCCTCAGCTCCTGTCACACATGCCTTTTTGCTGATCCTTGAACACACACGCGTGTTTCCACTGCAGGCCCTTTGCACATACTGTTAACCTTGTCAGGAGGGCTCTTTTTTCAGATAGACTAATGGCTCAGACGCTTACCTCTTTTAACTTAGTTCAAATATCACCATCTCACTGAGGCCTTCTCTGACCATTTTATTTAAAATTGTATGTCCCTCAAACCAATGCCCATTATTCCTAATCCTCTTTCCTTCCCCTGCCTTAGAGTACTTATCACCTACAAGCTATAAAATGTACTTGTCTATTTTTCTCCCCGCACAATGTAAATTCCACAAGAGCAAGGATTTTGTCACTACTGTTCTTCTACCTACTATTTGCCTACCAGGTGTTTAATAAATATTTTAATGATTAGTGCTCAATTCCCTTCATTTCATGTTTTGTAAACATGGCAGACTGGGTCTGCCAGGGTCCAAGATACACCTACTCTGGATGTCAAGCTATTTTGACCATACTGAAATTGAAAATGCCACCCCAGCCTATCTTACAGTCAATAAATGGAAGGTAAGCATATAAATGATAAGAAAGAGAAGGGCAAAGGGTAGAAGATCAGATGGCAACACCTAAAATGGAAGAAACATTCAGGTCACTTCCTTCAGTGAAGCCAGGTCACTGTAACCTGTTCCCACAAGCTTCCACAAGGCTCAGAGAGTGAGCAGACTGTGGAAGGTAGGGGGCTCTGACACAGGCCATGATGTAAACACAGTTAGGCCCTCTCCTTCCCTAGGAGTCCTCCAGGCCCGTAGTCCTTCTGTGTTGTACTGAGTGCCACATTCTTACTGCCTCTGCACTTGCTGATCCTCCTGCCTGGATTATCCTTTTCTGCTCTGGCGTGGCTGCTCTAATTTATCCTTCAGATCTCAGCAAAGATGACATCGCTTCAAAGATACCTTCCTTGCATCTGTTGTAAGAGGTATTTATCTGCCCCACCTTTCAGGATCTTATACATTTTCCACAGATTAACTAAGTGCCTATTCTGTACTAGAAGCTATTGTACATGCTAGAGATGCATTGGTGAGGGAAACACAAAAATCCTCCCCTTCAATTTACATCATAATGGGGAACAGAGACTATAAGCAAGATAAATACATGAAATACATACATACATTGTAGGGAAGAAGATAGAAAGCATGGGGTGGAAGGGAGGTTGAAATTTAGTTACAGTGGCCACAGAAGGCCTCCTTGAGAAGGTGGCAGGTGACATCATAGGAGGGAAAAACCTTCCAGGCAAAAAAAAAAGCTAGAGGATTAGAGTTGTAACTCAGTGGCCCAGCACATGTGAGGTTCTGGGTTTTATCCCCAGTACCACAAAAAAGAAAGAAAAAAGAAAATGCCAGGCCAAAGGAGTATGCTTGACATGTCTGAGGTAAATATGAATGAGCAATGAGGACACTATTGCGTTAGGTCAGAGGAGAATACGGGAGGGGGGATGGGGGGGAGGCTATGGTCAAGGTCAGGACTCTGGCTGTTACTCTGAGGCAGGGGGAGGGCTCTGAGCAGAGGAGTCCAAGATATAACTTACATTTTAACAGGCTTTGGCTGGTATTCCTTTTTTGTTTTCCCTCATGGCTTATCAGTTTTCCTAACAATTCCATTTTCTTTTTCTTTTTTTTTAATTTCTACTTTGTCTCTCCTGCCAGGAGAAAGCAACCTGAGCAATCTGATAGCAGAAACTGTCTGGCTTGATTACCTATTGACACTAGCAGGCACTAGCAGGTCTCTATAAACATAGAATGAATAAATGAGTGTTGGACTTATGAAGTCTCTGTTCCTCATGTTTCAACATCCAACAAGTAACCCTTCAAGATTAAAGAAAGAAGATGACAGAAACAGACCCAACAGCTGGTCTTCTAAAACTGTCATTCCACCCTCAATGTGCTTAAAAAAACCAGGGTGTGGTTAAAAAGAACGTGCCACTCAAGTCTAACCTTCAAAATGGTGAAATAAAACACTGATGGTTGGGGCGGGCCTGGAGCAGTTGCTCAATGGTTATGGTGCTTGCCTGGCATGCACAAGGACACAGGTTTGAACCCCATCACCACATACACAATGAAGTGTTGGAGCAACAAAAGCCACATTAAAAAATTAAATAAAATTAATTCTCTTTCTTTCTCACTGTCCCTCTCTCAAAAACAAACAAACAAACAAACAGACACTGATAGGTTAGGTTGGTTTTAAAGCTTTTGAGACCTGACTTCCAAATTTACCATCTTCCAGCTTAGTGACCACTGGGAAGACAGATGGTAATCTGAGTTTCAGTGACTAAGGCATCCTGGTTGATGATGAACTTCTGGAGTCAACCAATGACACTCTTACCTTAATTAGAAGAGGCTTCCCAACTTAGAGATCTTCCTGATAGAGGTCAAGCCCAAGGTTAAAGACAAGAAGCTCATGACGCTTGGGAGTCTAGAACCACAGACAAGCTCCTCAGTTCCACTAACAGGAGACGGGCTAAAACAAGCCAAAACATACAAAGCTCCTGTAGTGCCGAGCACACTAAGGGGGCTGGACAAATTGTAGCCACTATTATTACTACATAGGGGAAGTGTTTACCATCTCCCTGCTCCCACTTGAACTCCTAGGTCTCTGGGGGAAATGGGAAATGGGGAATCTGCTGGCTGGTGGTAGCAATAGCAATTCAAGAGTAGTTGATATCACTACTGGTCAGATTTCTCCCTATCATCCAGGATGATAGGAGGATAGACAGGAATCACCTAGAAAGTGCTCTGAATTTATAGGAGTCAAGAAATTCTAACAAGTTAAGTAATAATAGTCATTCACTAAACATTTACAGTGCACTGACTCTGTTCCAGACAGGTGCTAAAAGACACAACCCAGTTAAAACAAGTTCTTGTGAAGGATTTTTTTTTTTTTTAAACTAAAAGGACATTCAAGTTAACTGACAGTCACACCCACTGTGATCACCCATTGTGATCACAGGACATCCAGAAGGGCCATCTAGCTCAGGCCTGCAGGGTGGAGGTAATCATCAGAAGCAGAGCTCCTGCAACAGAGGTTTGGTGGGGGGATCAGGATCAGGAAATGCTGTTCAGACAGAGAAGGAAGAGCACAAGGCAAAGGCAGAATGGTATAAATCATGCAGAAGTGGCAAGCAGCTTGGGAGGGGGAGGTGGAAGTACGGAGTAGAAGGAATGAGGAAGGAGAGCCAGGGAGGAGTTAGAGCCCAAAAGATCCCAGATGTCATGCTAAGGACTGTGAGTAAGTTTTAGCCTAAAGGTAAAGAGGAACCACGGATGGATTTTAAGCAGTTTTTTTCCCCCTAAGGATTCCTTAACTGCTCAGGTGATATTTTCTCTCTGGGGTATTTATTCTTTTCTGTGAGAAGGAATAAAGAACAGAAAAATCCCTTCTGGCCTACAATAATACAAATACCTATTCAGAAAAAAGAAACACCTTCAAGGAATAAATGCTCCCTCAACCTTCTGAAATAGATGCCTGGCACCTGCATCTGCCTGTAATTCCAGCAGTTTGGGAAGCTGAGGCAGAATGATTGCAAATTCAGTCAGCCTCAGCAATTTAACAACACCCTAAAACCCTAAGCAACTTAGGGAGACTCTGTTTCAAAAAACAAAAAAAAAAAAAAAAAAAAAAAAAAAAAAAAAAAAAAAAAAAAAAAAAAAAAAAAAAAAGAAGGAGCTGGGCTGGGGATGTGACTTGGTGGTTAAGCAACTCTGTGTTCAGTCCTGGTACCAAAAAAAGAAAGAAAAAAAGTGAGCAAAGAGCAAAACCATACCCAAGTCATGCTTGCTTACATGACAGCACATCAGGCTGTCATGCTGGACTTGAAGGTTTTCTGGGAAGTGGGCAGTTTAGACATGCAAGTTTTGAGGATGGCTAGAAAAAGATCAAAGTCCAGGGCCAGACTCTGTAGGACCAAAAAATAGAACTTGTTCTGAAATATTTTCAGGAAGTGAAAGCAGAAGGGTAGGAGAAGTCCTGAGTACATAAAGGTCTCTGTTTGCAAAAGGAAGCAACACCCCATAAGCCAGGGTTGCCAGTCTTCCTCAGATACAGGCCCTGTCAGGCATCAACTGGCTTAGGGTCAAAATACCCACCACAGTAAGAGACTCTGCACAATTTCCTCATCTAACAACTCCAGAACAGGGATGGGGGAGGGGCAGAGTGGTCAGTATTATTTTGGAGATAAAGTAAAAGAGTCTCAGCCCAAATAAATTGTCCAGGTTGCACTACTAGGAAGCTGCTGAGCTGGGGCTAGAGCTCGGGGCTGACTGATGAGGAGTCAGTGAATACTGTTTCCATTATACCTCTGCGCCCTTCAAGTTGCTCAGGGAGAAACCGCTAGTAGACCCACATGTATAGATCAACAGATGATCTATACATAACCTTTGAGGGATCTGATTATTTAAGAAATAGTAGGGCTGGGGCTGGAGCAGTGGCTCAGCGGTTACGGGCTTGCCTGGCAAGCAGGAGGACCCGGGTTCAAACCCCAGCACCACGTACACAACTAAGTGTTGGAGCAACTAAGGCCATGTGAAAAACTAAAATAAAAGTTGTTTCTCTCTTTCTCTGTCTCTCTCGCTGTCCCTCTCTCTAAAAAAAAAAAAAAAAAAAAAAAAGAAATAGTAGGGCTGAAGCAGTGGCTCAGTGGTTATGGCACTTGCCTGGCATGCACGAAGACCCAGGTTCAAACCCCAGCTCCACATATACAACAAAGTGTTGGAGCAATGAAAACCATGAAAAAATAAATAAAAATGATTCTTTCTCTCTCAAAAAGAAACAAAGAAATAGTGAAGCTGCCCCTCATGATGGTTTCTAAGAGGTCAAAGGAGCCTGGTGGGCTCAAGTCAGAACAGGAAGCCAGGTGCTCTGAGCTCTGCTCATATTTCTACCATCTGTGACTAGTCACTTTTATAATCCTCTCCTGGAAGGATGGGGATAAGGTAACAATATCAAGTTTCTGTTAGTTCAATGGAACTAGAACAGATCATAGTTTAAAAAAAATAACTACAGTAATATTTCTGCCACAGCTTTCTCCAGAAGTACGTGGAAATCTTCTCAGATTCATTAAGGTTTAAAGCACCCAGGAGTGTGTAGGAAGGTGGTAGGTCTTTACACTATTGTCAGGGAAACAGGCAGAACTGGAACAAATGAATGTCTGCAAAGGAGTGAGGCTTCAATTCACAAAACCTAGCATCCTGGTCACCAAACCATCTCATCATCTTCAAAGATATATATTCATCCCAGGCAAGATGGCATGGGTCTGCACATTTTTTAGAAAGGCAAAGACTCTTCCCTTGGATACACTCAGTACATTCTTCCAGAACCTAGGACCAAGCAATCTCTTAGTGCTTATGTGATTCTTCTCTCTTTGCTGAGAAAGCAACACAGCTCAACCACTCTCAAGAGAGGTCTGGATATTAGCTGCATGGATATATAGTCTGTTTTGTGTCTCTTAGTTCCTAACAGGAAAATCTTAAACTCCTCCTCTGAAAGATAAATCACTTATAGCAACAGCCTGCAGAACTGTTTCATCCTAAAGAAAGTCAATCAAACGCCCTTTATGAATATCAGACAAGAAGCAATAGACTACATCTTGACAAAGATCCAAATAATGTAGTGACAGCTTGAAATATTCAATAGCTCCTACACCCCAACCCTGCTAAACTTAGGTAGGAACGCTGGTTCTTTTGCCTCTACTACCTGATTAAGTTTACATGTGTGATTTGACCTGCATCTCTGTGTCCTGGTGGATAAAATGGGTAAAGTATCAATAGCTTCCCTGCAAGGATTGCTATGAGGTTTAAATGTGGCATTGAAAGTAAAATATTTAGCACAGTGCATGGTACACAGTAGGAGCTGAAAAACCAACAGCTGAATTGTTGTGTTTTTTAGCATTATTACAGGTGTCCCCATTCTGTCAACTTGTCCCTAAGGATCCAAAGGACAGACCAAGCCTTAGCCTGTGCCCAGGAGGCACAGTGCCATTTCTTGATCCCCCCACCCCTCTTTTGGACCCTGGGCAAAGAGGTAAATCCCTGAACGAAGAGGAGGCCTCAGTATACCCATGGGGGTGAGTGCAAACAGGGAAATCAGAGCCATAAGAGTTTTCCCTCTGGCCAGGAACAGGCTCTTCGGGGCCTAAGTCTTGGAGTCTTTCGGGGCGGACGCCCCATGAGAGGCAGCTGACCTGGGGCGAGCCGAGTGCTGGCGGGCAGTCAAGTGGAAGCGAATGAATGAACCCGCAGCCCTTCCTCCTGGTCTCAGAGGGAACGCGGCTCGCGCCCCTCTAGCATGGCGTCCTCTCCATGACCTCTGACCCCGCAAACCCCTCACCTCGGACCGCCCGACCCGCCGCCCCACTTCTTCCCGGGCTTCGTCGGGCTCTCTGCTTCCTCACCCGCAGGTCCAAACGGTTCCCGGCGCCACGGCTCGATTTGGTTCGGCAGCAAAATGTCCGCGGCCTCCACCTCCCGCTAACCCGGTGCGTCCGTGCAGCCGGCCGCTCCGAGCCCCGCGGCTGTCACCTGCCGAGCGGAAGTGAGCGGCCCGCGCGCGGGCACTTCCGGTGGACGCACGGCCTGGGGGCGGGATCAAGGGTACAACCGGAGCAGGGGTGGTGCTCGTGGGCGGGGCAAATAGGGGCGGGGCCCGGAGGGCGGGGCCGACCGCTGTTAACCTCTGCCAGGCTAGGGCTGCTGCTTCGCCTCCATACCCTGCCGAGCGTTTAGAAAAACTAGCCAGCCAAGAAATAAGTAATTAGCGCGGTGAAACCAGAAAAGGTGGTGGAAACTTTAAGACTGATCTTTTCCTACGTAACAGGCGACAAAACTGAGGCCCTGCGAGGGCAGGGTCAAATCTAGAGCTGTAAATTTAGTCAAACGCAAGACTGAAGCTGCTGTTAATCTGAAGCTAGACTGTTTCAGGACAATCCTTTGAGAATTCAGCGTCCCTGGGGAAAACATCAGACCCTCCAAGGAACTTTTATCCAATGGGATCTTCATTATGTCCATTTTCCTTTTTGCCAGGACCACAATTGCTATGTCCACCTTTATCAATTCTGTTAATTTTCTCTTCCTGCTAGAAAATTTCTGTTCATCCCCTTTAACATTACATAATCTCTACTCTTTAAAGGTGCTTTATTGAACAAATAATATTTGCATTATAGAGAAACGGAAATATTCTGGGTTCTGGAAACAAAAAGAAGACAGGAAAAATCTTGGGCAGTCCCATTGCCCTGAAACAATCACTTCCCTAAAACAAAACATTTCTACTTGGTGCTTCTCGATACTTTCATAGTACTCCAATGTGTGGCTAATATTCTTTCTTTTTTTTAATGAGATGTATATAGAGATACAATTGAGGGGGAAACATTATCAAACCATCAATAACCAATGTATATATACTTAGTTATCCAGGGGTAATGCCAAATCATGGATGCCCAGCTTGGGTTTCCCCTGTTGCTGTTTCCCCCAGAAGAACTGCATTAAATGGGTATCTTGTGGAGGAATGACATCTGCTTCTGAGATGGTTCCCCCATATTCCCACTCTCCAGTCTCCTAGGAGTTCTTCCTACACCCTCCCCCCTCCCCATCC
>PVKS010024854.1:0-30589 GCA_004027875.1 Aplodontia rufa | reverse complement strand
AATCCACATTCTATTCTTCCATATCTCTACTAAGGTATGAGGAGGGAAACCATGGTGCTGACTTGTAATGGTAAGTCACCCAGGCCTCTTGCATAATGAGCCTGTGAACTCTCAGAATACTGTCCCACCTCAGACACCACCTCACTCTCCCAGTGAAGTCTTTATGGCTCATTTATCCTCATTAAGGCTGAGTGTTTGCGACATACACCAGTACTCCTTACTCTGTTTTCTGTGGAAGGACGGCTGTTTATCTCTCCTGACTTGATGTAGTCATATTCCCATCTGGATTGTCAGATTTTAAGAGCAGGATTTCATTTTTCTTTTTTCACACTGTGCCACATAGGGAAAATTTTAGGCATATAAACAGCCAACAGATAGATGAGACAACATTCTGTTTTATTGCTGTGGTATGAGAAGTTACTGTGGCTTGGAAAAGCATCAGCTCCCATATAGAAAGCATCTGGATTTTCTGGGAGCCTCCTGTAAGTTCATATTTTTATTTTTTTCAGAAAGAGAGTGTTAGCTTTTTTTTCATCTGTTTTTTGTTTTTCCTTTATTTGTGTATGTTGAGGATTGAACTCAGGACCTGGTTAATGCCAAGCAAGTGCTCTACTACTGAGTCACCTCTCTACATTTTTTTTTGTTTTTTTGCTAATTTAATACTTTTTTAATTGAGAAATTTATTATTGAACAACCATACACAATGTTAACAAAGTAATATAACATGTGTATAGATTCTGGATATTAGAATTACCCCCAGGAGTGGCCCCCCCAATTGCCCATCCTTATCCCTCCCTTCCCCTTCCCACAATATCTCTAAAAAAGTATTATGTTGTATAACATTACACTTTATCTGGATTTAACACATGATAATAGACCATCTTTCTCACTGGCCAGGGTCTAGTCCCAACCTCCACAGATGTACATGTTTTTAATATTTGAAAAAGAAACCCTTTTTTTTTTTTTTTTTTTTACCAAAATGACATGGGAAACAAAGAAGCAAATACCCCCTGATGTCAAAGTTAATGCTTTGAAGGTCAAGAAAGCAGTGTTGAGAGGCATCTATGACACCTAAAGATGATGATCCATATGTCATTCACTTTCTGGTGGCCCAGGGTAATGTGAATCTGGAGAAGGCCCAAATACCCTCAGAAGAGCAACCCCATGAGAAACAAGGTGGACCACTATGGAATCTTCAGGTTCCACTTGAGCACTGGGTTGGCTCTGAAGAAGATAGAACACTATATCCTGGTGTTCACTATGGACATTAAGACCAACAAAGACCATATCCAACAGGCTGTGAAGAGGTTCTGATGCTGATGTGGCCAATGCCAGAACCCAGATAAGACCTGATGAGGGAAGGCATATGTTCAACTGGCTCCTGATTATGATGCTCTGGATGTTGCCAGCAAAATTGGTATCATCTGGAGTCCAGCTGGCTAATTCTAAATACACAGTTTTATTTACCATAAAAAAAATCTGAAATGAAATTTTAAGGTAAGATTGCAAAATCTTTGCAACAGGCAGTACATATTTGTTGTAGTTAGATTGCCTTTGTTTCAGTTATTTCACTATAAAGGAAACAAGATTATTAATTAGGAAAATGTCCTGTGAAATGTTTTAAACTTACAAAAATGTTCTATTTAAAATTGATTAGCATCATAATTATTCATTAATGTGAACATTCATATGAAGTAAGATTTGTAGGAACTTTTTCTTTTAATTAGAGTAAGGAACTCAATCAGAGGTCTCCAAATGAAATTACTAATGAGCCTATCAACAAATTGTCCTAATTGAACACTTATGTGTGGCAGCTGAGAATTAAAAGAAAAATTATGTGAGGACAATAGATCTGATTTGTAAAATCACTAGAATAGGCAGTTGTGAGGTTCTTTGCTTAAGTCCTCTTTTCAGAAAAAAAATTGCTTTTATTTTTCTATCATCATTTGAGACATTTTTCTGCCTAAAACCGGTGAAGCTAATTTCTTTCTTCATTGTGTTTTTCTCTCCCTCCTCTCTTTTCCTCTCGTTCTTCTTTCTCTCTTTTCTTCTCTCCTGCCTGCCTTCCTGGCCAGAAGAAGAGAATTGCCTTTTTTACTTATTCTCAGCTCTTAAGTACAAAGGGACAATTTGTTATTTCTCAGTTTTCCTTGGAGTTATTTTAAGGAGAGGGAGAATACAAATATATTCAAAATTGTTTAGTTCATAGACTACAAATACGGGGTTGGAGAAGCTGCTGTTGGGAAGAGTCCAGTGTCTTTTTTTTATTTTTCACCCCAGCAATTTCTCTCATTTAGTGGTCTCACACCAGTAGCAAAATTAGCACCTGGCAATTCAATAGAAATGTTGATTCTTGAGCCCTACCCCAAAATAGAAATTCTGAAAGTAGAACCCAGGAATCTGTTTCACAAGTCTTTCAGGTCGTGCTAAATGTATGCTCAAGTTCTAGAACTCAGGAAGGACCTTGGAAAGCCTCCTAGTAAGCTCTTCTCCTGTTTTGCTCACTATCACAAAAATATAGCAAAGCATGGTGAGAACGAAGTCAGCAAAATCAGTGACAGTAGGGGAATGGAAAATGCAATTTTGCCAGTTCAGATCAGATTTTCCTGTTCCACATGATACTTAAGGTTGATTCTACTCATCCCTTAACAGGACTAAAAAATATGTTTAATATTAATTAGAGGCTAACAGCAACCCACATTTATGAAACAGCACAAAATACTCTTGAAATAATTTATACTTCTATCAAATTACCTTTGGGTTTTAGTATGGAAAAGTTTGAGAACAGACAAGACATGGTAGAAATGTTTCTAATCTTTAGATAATTGATGCTGGAGGGAGAGTAGTGTATAAACATTTTCCAAGTTGTATTGACATATGAACACAATTTTTTTCCCCTAGTACATTTCCATAGTCATTTCTCTAAATTCCCCTTCTGTTATGGAATGCTCTTTGATTTGCCAACATGTATTATGTGTAATCAAGAATAGAGACTTTGAGAATTGTTGATTCTAATAAACTTACTTCAAGGTTCTTAACATATGGTTGTTGTTGATTGAATTTATCTAGCATAACAAGAACCTAAGATAAGATTTCATTCAGCAAAAGTCACTGTGAAGTATCACTTTATGGAAAGCCATTAGCTAGGACTCTAAAGTATGAAGTAACATGAGAAATGCAAATAACAACAATATAATTAAACTGTCAAATGTGATAGCAAAATTTATGTGAAAATGCATGTAGCCTCAGTATTCTTTCTCTTTTTTTCTATCCCCAGTTTTTAAGACAACATCAGAAGTTACTTCTGAGAATATTTATAACCTGTCAAGAGAAAAGACTAGAAACTGTGGCTGTGTATCCCTGAAGGGAAATGTTAGTTTCAGAGCATCGTAATGTGAATATCGCCTCTACTATTTTTCAGAATTGGTTGTTATGCTGATGAGCTTAATTATGTTAGAAATGTAATTATCTAGTCACTAAATACCATTGACTTTTGGAAATACAGTTGTAGATGTTGGATCATCTTTAATATAAGGACATTAATTTTAATTCAACTATTGCTTTTTATGTGAAAAAACAATACTAAAATAACTAAAAGATGCTTTATAGGAAGTTTGATGTGGTAAATGGGAGGTAGTTTTAAGAGGGATTCTTGCAGATGAGTATTATGCTACTTTGTCCAAAAATTGAAATACATCTAAATTTCATTGTCATACACACAGTCTCACAAAACCATTCTTCTTAATGAATGAGTTTTTATATACAAACTATATTGTTTTTATATAAAGTGTCATGATTCTTTTTTAAACAGAACTACAATAAAAATGACCAAGTGATGTCCTGCATAACTGGGCATACACCATATTAGGAAACGTGAAAGTTCTGAAAACTATAAAAGAAGTTATTGTTCATTAGTGGAAATTCAGTATTGTCTGTCCAAGGAAGGAGATGTCAAAGATGAAAGGAGGAGCTGAAAAACAATAGACAGGAGAAAGAAAAGGGATGTATCTGTGTCTATTTATTAAAAATAGGATTCTTTTATGGAACTGAGAGAAAATATTGTTTAAGCAAACCGTCAACTGTTGTTAGGGAAGTGAATACATAAATCTGTTTTTGCTGCTCTGTTTTGTGATGTTCTCCTGCGACTTAGTTTCAATTTGATCACTAATAAAACTCCAAATAATAACTATTTTTACAAAGTCATTGTGAAGAAAAAGAAAGATGTGTATACGCATGTGATCCATGAAAGTGCACATAGAAAGCGTTATTGTCTCCAGGCCTCGGAAGAAGACATTTCTTAGTACTGTTAGAGGTACAGCATGCCCCTCAGGTGGGCCTGTTGGATCTGGGTGTGTTGTGTGTCAAAGGCGTTTGGCTAGATCACTTTAGGTATCAGTGAGGTTGCAGGTTCCAAAAGTGAGACTGCAAGTCGATTTCTCATAACAGAACTGTCCAAGTGAAAAAAAGGAAGGAGGAGAGAAGGAGGTTGAAGTTATTTCCCTGTCACTATGGAAAAACATGGGGAGTCTCTCCTTTCTTGGGCATGTTTAGCTCACCCGAACCCAGGAGTCATCTCTACTCTTTCATTCCCATCTTTTTGCTTCCCTCACATTTACATCCTTTTCCGAAGTCACCCCAAACGCAGTGGCTTATTGCAGCACACCTGCTCAGCCATGAGGCTGTGAAGGTCACTCCCTGTTGTTTCAATTGGCTGTGTTTTCTTTCTCCTAGGGAAGTTGTCCCTGCTTGTCTTATTTCTCTTAGGGAAGTGTTCTTGACTTTTTGGTTTGTTATAATAGGAGAGAGGATAAGAATCCTTCTGTGCTCCCTCATATTTTCCCTCCTTTCATATTGGTTTTCTTTTAATCAATAAATTGACACTTGACATGTGAAGACTGGGAATCGGGATACGCGTCTGCAATCTGAATTGCTACACTCAGCCAGCTGAGCAAATTCCTGTCCTGCTACATCACACAGACAGCTTACAGGTAGATAGCTTTCTCCTAAGCCCTCGAACTGAAGGAGAAACTTGCATTTTCTGGAAAAAATGTATAGCTAAGTGCATGTACGTTTGTTACACAAACTTACACAATCAAAGAACCTCATATTACTCCTAAAAATACTGGCAGTGGTACTGTAGCTCAGTGTTTTGAATTACTAGCATAGTTAGCTTTGGGGCTTTTCTATTATTTTAGGTCCTTACCACTTGGCATGCACATGTTTTCAGTGTCAGTAGAACAAAAACATGCATATGCTAATTTGAAGAGGTCTGTTAATTTAGGTATGTTTATTTTGAAAACTTACTTTTGGAAATGAGATTTTAATAGGCTTATAAAGCATATTCCTTTTCCCTTCAGAGTGATATAAAAGCCAGTAAGACCTGGGTAATACGCCTCCAGCAACTAATAGTATTTGTAGAGGCTTTTTGAAATCTATATTGGGTGATAATATTCCATCTCCCACTGTTACAGTTTTATTATAAGTGTAAAAGTAGTAACACTGTTGAAGGGAAATCCACAAAAAAATAATAAGATTCTTTGGAACCTCCGTATAGTATGTTTGACATTTTAGTGAGGAAATGTTAGGTCGACTTAAAAAACAAAATCCAATTTCTGTGCTCCCTCATTTAGTTTGTCATCTGAGTCAGGATAATTAGGATCAATACTTTCTTCATCATATGGGATATTGATCAGCAAATAGATGATTTTATTATCTTCATGGGTGTGGGTTTGCTATTGATGTCCCTAGGCCACCCTAGGATTTCTAATAAAAGGTGGTGATATCCTGTACTGAACTAGGTGATTACTAATTCCTTTACTCATGCTTACGTGAATTGTGTGAAAATGTCTATCATTATCACATGTGTGTCGTGCAGCATGGTGAAAGAAAGGGTTACAAAAGGAACTGAAGGATCATAGTAGCTGCACAAAATACTACAGCAGGCAAGATCAGATGGTATACCCTGTTTGGGGTTCATACACAATTTTCAAAACAGCAGGGCTTTGTTCTCAGCTCTTCAGTTCTTGCAGGCCTGTGAACTCTTCAACAAGATGGAAAATACAATCTTTTTGCTCTTTCTGAAAACGTGAAAATCTTTGAAGCTGAGTTTGCTTTTAGTTTTTGCAAATGGGAAGGACGAGAAATGAAGGAATTTAGCCAAGCAATTAGCAGAATCTAATATAAAGGATTATTTGGGGAATTGGTTTACTAGCTTGAGTGACTATAGGAGAATCATTAGAATGGTTTGTAAAACTTACCAAATGTGTTTGAGGAAGTTGAGCAGTATAATTCTTTAGATAAATCACATAATTCTGTAAAGAACTTTGTGACCAGAGAGCGCTGTTCTGCACTCTGTTTTGCATAGGTGGCACCCCAAACCTCAGGTGTTAAACGTTTTTTTACCAGCCTGTGGTGTTACTAAGAGGTTAAAACATAGAGCCTAGTAGGAGAGACCTAGGTCACTGGCGGAATGCCCTGAAAACTGATATAGGAACCCTCTTTGCTTCCCAGCTACTATGAGGTGATTAGCTCTTCTGTCACATTTTCCTGCTGTGATGTGCTGTGTTCCCACAGGCCGGAAAGCAACAGGGTCAAGCAATCATGAACTGAAGCCTCTGAAACCATGAGCCAAATAAACCCTTTCTCTTTTTAAGTTGACTATCTCATGTATTTTGTTACCATGATGGAAAGCTGGCTCACTAACAAAACATTTAGATTTCCATTCTGGAAGACCACTTTGCTAGTGGCATTACACAGACAAATAAAAAAAAAAATCTCCAGGGAAATCAAGCTTGATCAAGAAAATACCATGCACAACAGCAACAATAAAATATGTCTTCCTGAATTTGTTTTACTACCTTTGTTTCACACGCTTTGTTTTGGCAGCCTTGAGTCACCATGTATCCTCACTCTAAATTCAAAAATTTTAAAGTCAGCATCATTTCTGTTATCTATGAGTCTTAAGATAGAAATTTTGTATTTTATATTGGAGATTTAAAACTACTATGTGCATTGACTTATCCACTTAATGAATGGAATAATTACTTTTACTTGTATCATTTGAGCATATGGGGGACCAGAATCTGTCTCACCAAAACATGAAGAATTGTTGAGCTGAAGACCGTTAAGCAGTAGCAGATGCAGAGGAACTCCCTGCCCTCCCACTGTTGCCTAAAAGCAGAACATAGATTTTCTAAAGAGCACAGCTATCCTGCCCAGCCTGCATCCCTAGCAAAGAGAACAAGGTTGACCACTGAAGAAGCCTGCAGACCTTATCAGCCTTGAGATGCCCCAGAAGGAGTTCATATTAACAAGCTCTAACTAGTTTATCTCTCATTTGTTTGCCTTTTCCCTAGGGATTCAAAGTCCCTTTCAATTGTTTCTCTAAAATTTGTCTGTTCTTTGTTGAACATGCTCTGTAAGCAGGAATTCACAGCCACTTCTTTGGGAACCACTGTTTCCGTGGGTGTTTCCCATGTACAGTACATATAAACTACGCATGGTGATCCACTTATTTTTCTCCTGTTCATCTGTCTTTTGTAACAAGCATATTTTTCAATTTCTAACCCTTGGGGGAATTGTTTTACCCTCACAAGTAGCATTTCCAAGGCAGTGGAGCTGACCTTATAAAGAGACCAGACTTAAACTTCAAGAATAATGTATTTTATTTTAAATTCACAAGTTTTGCTCTAACCTCAAATTTTAAGTAAACTTTTTTTTTCATAAATACTTTTATTGGACTGGATAAGCGAAGTTTTTTTTTTTTTTTTTTAAGAGAGAAGGACAGTGAGAGAGACGAGAGAATCAATATTTATTGAGTTTTTCACATGGCTTTCGTTGCTCCAATGCTTAGTTGTGTACGTGGGTGCTGGGGTTTGAACCCATGTACTTGCACATGCCAGGCAAGTGCCTTAACTGCAGAGCCACCGCTCCAGCCCCAATAAGTGATGTTTTGCTACTGATTTCATAGCAACTATTACTGCTTATATGGCCTTGGTATACCTGTATGGAAATAGGATTATGAAAATACTGACTTGATTTGGATTATTGTGAGAATTAAAACAGTTCAGGTAATGTGCATTTTGAAAATGTGTTCAGTTTCCTCCAATTTAGCCCTAACTAGCATTTTTATTACACTTTGTATTTTTATAGATTTGTTCACTTGTAGTTTTTGTTTGATCTTCTTAAGAGCTTTATGAAGTAGATAAGATGAAGACTTTATGTAGTATGTATGTGTATACATATATATATATATATATAGAGAGAGAGAGAGAGAGAGAGACAGAACTGTTTATTTCTAGAGGATCTGAGCAAGCTTATATAAATAGATTTACTATAATAAGAACCACAGTGACATTACCTGATTTTCAAAGTTACAGAATTCGTGACAAAGCTAGGGCAATTGTTCAGGTGCGAGGACTTCCAGTCTAACTTTTTACTGTGGTACTATCTTTTCCAGAGAGCTGATTCCTGAAGAATTTAATTATGTTTTATCCTAAAACCATGAGAAAGTTTGTAGAAATGTAAATAAATTTTGATTGAAAAGTTCTTTATTTAAAAAAGATTATTGATACATTATACTTGTACATAATGATGGGATTTGTTGTCACATATGCATAGATGCACACAATATAGCAATATAATTTGGCTAACATCCCCTGAAGTACTCCCCCACCTCCCTCCTCCTGTCCTCTGGCCCCTTGCCTCTCTTCCTGGTGTATGTATTTATTCTAATATACCCAAGTATCTGATATAATTTCTACACATATGAAGAACATAT
Source organism: Aplodontia rufa (assembly GCA_004027875.1). NCBI lineage: Eukaryota > Metazoa > Chordata > Mammalia > Rodentia > Aplodontiidae > Aplodontia > Aplodontia rufa. Next base: position 21,810 of record PVKS010024854.1, on the reverse strand, counting down.
TTTTAAATATAAATGGAAATAGTATATACAGTGACGTACTTGTAAAGGCTTGAAGTGTACCTTGCTTTAGCTCAGTTCCAGTATTTCCCCTTCCCCTCTTTTCCTCCCTCTCCCTGTTCTTTTTAGATACACTTGACATAGGATAAACATTAACCTTTTTATAAAAGCATGCTGTATAATTTATTCTAATTCAGCCCCAAGTTTTCCTCTCATTTCCCCTTTCTCTTCTCTCTACAGGTCTTTCTTTTTAATTTACTAAATAGAATTTTTAGTGACTCATTAATATACATGTTGATCAAATTCACTATGATATGTTCATACATGGATGTAGGAAAGTTAAGTCTGACTCCTTCCATTAACTTTCCCAATTTCATTTCTCCTTCCCCTTTGACTATTCTATTCTTTTCCTTATTTCAGGTTAGCTTCCATGTATCAGAGAGAACATTCTACCTTTGTTTATTGAGACTGGTTTATTTCACTTAGCATGATATGCTCCAGTTCCATCCATTTGCCAGCAAATGATATATTGTTCCTCCTTATGGCTGAGTAATGCTCCATTGTGTGTATATGCCACATTTTCTTTATCCATTCATTAGTTGAAGGGCTCTTTGGTTGATTCCAAGGCTTAGCTATTATTAATTGAGCTTCTATCAACATTGATGTGACGGTGTCACTGTACCATGCTGCTTTTAGGTCCTTGATTGAAAGTTCCTCACTAAAAAAAATCTCATTTTGTTTATATAATCCCAACAAGTACTTGAACAATATTTTTGGACAAAGTCTTAATTGAGCATCAACAATTACATTTTTTTGAAAGAGAGAGTCTATTTTTTCATCCTTTTCTGTTGTTGTTGGTTTGTTTTTCTGACACATGGTTGTATATGTGGTGCTAGGGTTTGACCCTCGGTCCTTGTACATGCCAGACACGTGCTGTTCTGCTGAGCTACGTCTGCAGCCCCAACAATTGCCTTTTAAGCAAAGGGAGAAAATGTATATATGTATATGCATGTGTATATATTTATATGAATATGCATATGTATATGTATATTCTTTATTTGCTGCATAGTTTTGAAGGTAATATTCCGATTTACATGTAATGTTTTCTCCCTCAAAAAATTTCATTCATTAGACTTAAAGGAACTGTTAATTCTTTCTAACATGGACTATAATTTTCAACGAGAAACTATGTCTTAGCATTGTTCCTATATTCTTAGATAGCATACAGCTTTACAGTGGGCAAGCCTGGATTTGGTCCTAATGCCACAAAAAACAACAAATGAAATGTAGGATTCTTCTTAATCTCTTTTTTGACTATAGGGCACATGTATTCCTCCATTCCCTGGTACTTCCTTAAATGAAAAGTAAAGACTGCATGTTACTAATTAGAGGAACAGGATCAGTAACACAGTTAATTTACATCGCATATTTTGTTACTCTTTTGAGTAGTAGACATAGCACCTGAGTTAAAAGGTACTGAAGGTAAAATGGTACAGTCCTAGTTTAAAATAGGCAGCTCACTAGAGGCAGAAATTTCCTAAAATGCTCCATCACAGGGCCTTCATGAGAGAGTGGACACAAAGAGTTTTAAGAAGGTATCTTAAAGGGGTTGCATAGCAGAACATTTAGTGTACAGGTAGAAAATAGTTTCACCAACTTTCATTTTTATTATTCTAACACACTTGATGTTCAAATCTTTTTCTGCCTTTTGGCAAACCCAGTGCTTTTGACGAGCTGGGGGTAGGGAAGTGAGGTTGTGTGTGGTGAGATCACTCATAGATAATGAAATATTCTGATTACTTGTAGCTCAATGAAACACCCCACTATATTAATTATCCAGTATAGGAATAAGACCTTCTTACTTTATTTAAAGTTAAAGCAGTTTCCCTCTACCAAATAAGATCTGCTGAAGCTTGTTTCAGAAAAGGCAAGAAGGCAGACTTCCCATCTTTTGTCCTGTGTAACACTTCTACTGCTTTTTCTCTCTGCATTAGGCTACCTGAGCATCTTCTAGAATTTCCTCAGGGAGGAAGTATGAGAGGGAAGCAGTGATTTCCATTAATTAGAACCAGTGTCTGATCAGTTTTCTCCATCTAAGGCAGATTTGATTCTACTCTCTCTCCTGTTGCCTCAAAAAAAAAAAAAACATTTCTGGAAATGTCATATCTACAGTTTGTTTGTGATAGGTGCTTTGGACAAGTTTCTGTTTCTGGTTACTTAGAACATGTCCCTTGTCCCCTCTAAATATGGTAGGATTCCTACTGCTTCCTTCTTTAGGATGTATTTATCCCACCAAACCAGCCCTCTTGAGTATGATAGAAGACATTGTTACCTTCACTTATTTTCTTTCCCTTTTTCTGTCTTCTAAAAATGCATCTGAGAAATTTGCATGTTTTTCTCCTACAAAATCTGGAGAATCAAAGATTTCCCCTTTTATTGCTATACCATGAGAACAGCCAGCTTTTGTCAATTAATCGTGTTTCCTAGTTTAGATCTGGACTGTACCCCCAAAGGCCCATGCATTAAAGACTTGGTGCCCAAGGTGTTGCTATTGGGTGATCATTGAATATGTAGGAGGTGGGATCTCAAGGTAGGTTTTTTGGTCACTGGGGGGAATTTTGGGATTCCAGTCCGCTACTCAATCTCCTTTGTGTCCTGTCCAGAAAGTGGACATATCATGTGCTTCCTGCTAAGTTATGCTGCCTTGCCACATGCTCAGAAGTAATGGGACCAACTAATCATGACATGAAACCTTTATGATTTTGAGCCAAAATTAAAATTTTATCTTTATACATGAATTACCTCCAGCATTTGTTCTAGTAACAGAAAGTTGACTAACATACTCTGTTACAAGGTTTTTTTCTTTGTTTGATCATAGCAGAATTAAATGAATAGAAGCAAAGTTAATTTGTCAGGAGTATATTTGGCAGCACTAATGTTTTGTGTCTGAGGAAAGAAAATAGAAATGCTTCCAGTGTGAAAGTTTTCATTATTAGGTTTATCAGGAAAGCAAAATTCTCACCACAAAATACAGCCAGGAATTTTACGGTTCCCTTCACAATTATATAATCCCTGAGGTTACAGACCTTCAATTCCAAAGAATAAAATGTGCCAACTGTCTCTCATTGAATGCTCCCAGTTGTATTTCCTGTATCATTCATGTCACTGCTCACAGGAGAAAAAGTTTATTCTGTCAGTGAGACCTGGTGCCTTGTGCACTCCAGATGTGAAGCATGAACTGCTGTAAGGCATGTCCACCAGGGTTCTAATTAGATTGAAGTTAGATATATGAGATGGTTTACATTGAAGGGGAAAAAAATCGAACAGACATCATTTAAGTAAACCTTGGAAACTGGAGAGGATAGCCCTTAAACTCTGCCATCCAAAGATATTCTCACAAGGAAAATACAAATTTGAAGAGTTCTTTGTTTTTCTAATTTAAATGATTAACGATGGGCTAATGAATTTTTATTTTTTCCTTCCCCAGTGAACACTAATGAAGTAGATAATAAAGAGACTGAAGGAGTATGCAGCAAGTCCAATAATAGAATTATGAATATCTGGACTAGGGTAGGTCTAAGTTTAAATTTTGGCTCATCCCCACACAAACAAGATACTTGAGCTCCATGAAACTTATTTATCTTCTTTTATAGGAAAGGTAAAAAAAATTAATTCCTAATGTTTGGTGGAAGGGCTAGGGAACAAATGTGAAATTCTTGAAACATTGTAAGCATTTAATAGACGGTAGCTGTATCATCACCACCACCATCATTATGTTTAAAGAGTTCACTAAGAATGAGTTTGAGTTATCTGGTATCTATCCATTTATTTATCTGCCTTCTTCAATAGTGATGACAATATTCAGTTCCAAATTTATAAACATTTAAAGAATATAGCTTAAGTAGTAGTTGCCTGGAGGTTTGCATTTGCTAAGAAATACTTAATGATCACTATCGCTGAACAATAGTTTAAATAATTATGATTGTGTTAGAAATATACAATAGAAAGCATGTGAGATGAGAGAATATGCATTTCTAGCAAACAAAAAGTACTTTAATAAAGTTGGGTTGGGAATTAACAAATTAAGTGAAAAGATTTGAGAAATGTGTTATCTTTAAATTCCATTGGAATTACAATATTTTGAAAGCAATAGTATATGATAATCCTGTTTTTAATATTTGCATTTAATATGTGACTATCTCTATATATCTGTAAATGTATTAATTACATATGTATTATTATTTTTAATTTTAAAAGTCTGTATTTTAATATATGGCCTTGAAGTTTTTCATTGATAGATTTTTTCCTCATGTTTCCCAAAATTTTGGGGGGGAGTCTTATTTTCTTTATATCAACTAAATCAATCTAACATGTATTGATACAATGGAATTACCTTAATAGTCCTATAAAACATCTCTGTCAGAGTTACAATGCTATGGTAATTGTTTTCATAATCAAAGGTGCAAAATTGCCCTTTTTGTGTCTTTTTAATGCTAGATTTTTCTTTACATGACCTTAGATTAGTTCCCTTGAAATTTGCTGCTGCTATGTTATACCATTATTCACTTTATGAAGCTTTAAAGCAGCTTAGTATTCTTTTAAATCATTCTGTCACTTGAGATCCACCCCTAATTTCTCAGATTTTGTCCATTAATGTGCAGCCTTTTGAGTGTAGTGAGTCCTTGGGAAATTCACACTCAATTGTCTTCTTTTCCATGTTTCTCTCACTTATTGTGAAATTTTCTAAAGTTTGGTAGTTAAACATGAAGATAAATTAAGAACCAGAGTTCTTGAAATGCTGACAATGACTCAAAAAAAAATATTTTACTCCCCAAATTTTCTTACTTGTATCTCATGTACAGAAAATTAGGGAAATGAGCTAATTTCTGAAAGTTAATGGTACTATTAGAAAATGTAAATGATCCACATCTGTCTCTAAAGCTATCATCTAGGTTAATGCTCTTTCTTTTTGTCTAATTTTCATCCCCTTTCTGATGCCTAAGCAGAGGAGTTGCATCAATTGTCACTATCAAATATTTAAGTGTGATATTAAATTTATGTGTTATTTGTTTACTTGGTGGGATCTGAATAGATTTTTTCCAATTAGATGTCAGCAAATATATACTTGAAACTCACCAAAAATGTAGACAGTCTGGTGACTTACTTGGTTATTACAAAGGGACATTGGAGAAATAACTCAGAAAAGGCATGGTGTGCACGAGTGGAATCATACTCTGGTGTCATTTACTTGGTATCTGCTGAGTTTGCCCAGACTCTCCTCTGCCTAGAGCACTTAGGTCCCTCTCTGCTTTTATTGGGAAAGTGTCAAGGGCAGGAGCTATTTTAGTCATTTTGTGCTTGGCTCGTAATAGGTGTTCCATAAATGTTGAGTGGTAACTAAACAGACTCTTGAATGCAGGGAGGCAGGGTAATTATCAAAGGGTCAAGATCTAGAAGGGACACAATAGTTTGTTCACCTGGAATGGAGAGAGATTTGGGTCACTGAAGGCCAGTCCTTCATCACTTTGCTTGACGTTGGAACTGGCTTACCATTGAACATAGCATGGGAACATTGAAAGAGAATGCTTTCCGTACTTAGTAATCTGCTGTTAATGTATGCTATTTCAATTACAGTTCACAACCTTATTAAATAATGATCATAATCCCTAACTTACAAATGAGAAAGTGGAATTAAGAAACTTAGTAGTGTTGGTGGACGGGTGTTTTAGAATGCGTTGATTCTTCATCCCTGATGTGGTGTTTACATTTGTGGTAGTCTACTCAAGTAAATGACATAAAACTTTTCTATCTTTCCTTGGGAGAGATCTTCAATATCACTAACCAATAAAATAATTGGTTATAATTACATAATGCTTACTATTTATAAGTCATTTTCATATACCTTAAATATGCACTATCTCAAATTATATAACTATTAAATTTATTTAGTGGGTGATTATTTCTATTTTAAAAATGTCAAAATTTAAGTTACCAAATATTGACAGAATTGGACAAGTTTATATGCTGATAGAAGATACTTAATTCAAACTAATCTAGTTTTGAATCTGGGGATTTCCCTATGATATTAGGATAACTGCAATGGTTAAAAAGTAACTATTTTTTCTTTCTGTCCCTATTTTATCATCTTCCTTAAATATAGTGTTTAATGTGGCTCAATAACTTCACTGTTACCCATTAAAGGGAGGCAAACTTAAAAATATTTACTATTTTTGTAATATGAAGATTTATATTTCTGCTGCCAAATGATACCCTGTAAGTTTAAACAACCATCAAAGTTTACTAAAGTGTATATGTAAATCACTAACACTATATTATTAAGATCCAAGCTAATTGACAGAAATGAGATCACTGTTATTCACTGAAGAACTCTTAGGAAAACATTATTTTAGATGACACATAAGTAGAGTCTCCTTCTGTAGCTATTTCTTATATGCAGTTATTAACCTATTTGTCTTGGAATATAAATAGTTAATTTAATGGAAAGGAAAAAGTGAAATACAGTCAGAATAGATGTAAATTTTTCATATGCATGCATTTGATTTAGAGCCTACTGTGTGTCAAACTGTGGTGCTAGATGAGAAGATTTTAGTATTTAAAACATCTAGCATGTGTTTAAAAATTAGGCACTTTAATATTTTGCAAATAATGAAAATAAATTCCATTGAAGGTATGTAACTTTTTCCAAGGTGCTTTCGCAAATGCTGGACCTGTTATCCAAACCTAGGCTTTCTGATTTACAGGAATATTTTTATTCTGCTACATCTTATTTGATCATATAATAGAAAGTCACAATGGGTTGATTGTTAGTCTCCTATTCACTAGCAGTTTGGGGACAATGTTTTGAATATTTTCCTCTTTCACCGTCTCCTTGATTATAAGCTCTTACCTGTGCTTTGCTTTGTTGCATGAGAGTTAATACACTCAAGTGAGGAATGGTTTACTTTCCTTTGTACTTTTTGCCATAAACTGATCCGTGATATTTCATAAGACTGCATTCTTATAAAACTAAATTATACTGAATGGGGAAAACAAATTTATTTTGTCTCTTGCAGCAGAATATACTGTAAATATCGATGAAATTACCAGACCTGTCAACTGACTGCTGAGTAAATACGTGAAATATTCATGCCATTTTCTCTCTGAAAGTAGTGTTTCAGAGATTTATGGTTAAGTACATGATGAGTCAAAAACTGCCAAATGAAAACTCCTGAGCTGATAATTTAAGAAAATATTCAAAGTGAAAATAAAGTCATTGAGGCTTCACAATTAATGTAGTCAAGGCTGGGTAATTTTAAAGCAGAAAACACACGCACATTTTATTGTTTTACTTGAGGTGAGCCAGGGTATGTGATACCGAGTGAGCTATGTGTCAGCGAAGCAGAGGCTTCTGGGGGAAAGACACATTTCATGGCTGAGTGGATTCTCTGCAAATTGAAATTGGTGCTTCTTACTGTCAAAGAATTCTGGTCTTCAATGTTTATCCTGGTCAGAAATAGCCCCTGAATGATTTTATGTCTTAAACTTTGAGTTCAGCTTCCTACAGAGGCATTAAAGTTGTTTTTGTGTCAAATTAGTTCTTTAAATATTATTTTAATACTCAGAATAATTCTGAAGCCAGTACCAAGGACCATTTATTTATTTATTTACTTATTTCTTGGATGAGCAGAGGTAAGTATGTCTTTATCTGCTAACACTTAGTGAGAAGAGGCCCTCTCTTTGTAATTCTTGACTTGAATAATTCATTTTAGTGTTTTTGCCTCTATCCTTTGGGAAGCATTTGTAGCAAGCTTGCTACACTTAATAGCACTTCACCTAGCTAATCACTGACATTACCATAGAAGCTAAAATTAAATTTGAAGAAGTAAATAAATTCTTATACAAGCTTTTTCATATATTATCTTGCAAGTATTCTGAACTTGAAATCTAAGCTATGTCTTAATAGAATGAGAGAAAATAACTATTTCTAATTAAGGACAGAAATTTTTTTCAGTTAAAATAAAAGTTCAGGTCTCTAATACTCATTTCTAGAAGATCATTTTCTTTGGAATTCTTTCCACCCGTAGAAGGGGCAAAGGAAAACCGAAGCAATGGAGAAAAAAATACTAAAAAAGACTGAGACTTTTAAAAAAGTGCTCTCTTTATTGAAATCACTTTCCTAAGTGCTTCATAATTTGACTCTTATCCCAAATATGTTTGTGAAGTGGTATGCAATGTGGTATGTAGAAATTGAATTTCAGGATATTTTGTAGCAAAAATAAAATACCCCTCTTCTTGGTGTTTTTGCACAGCTCCAGAACTCTTAGACTTGAAAAGTTTGAGTTCCGGTTCTCCCATTATCCTTTGTGCCTCTATCTCAAATCCTTTTCAAGAGCCAACTCCGTGACCTATCTCTTTCTTCCACTTCCTATGATCATTTGAATTGATGTAGGAAATTCATGTAATGAAGAAAAATGTAGGACTATGTATTATTATCTCTCTATAATTAATAGTATTTTTTAATGTTAGATTCCAGCAAGAAGTGATCGTGAGAACTTTCCTTGCCCCTCAAAACATACTGCAGTTAGCTGAAGATTTTGTGTAGATATTCTTGCATTTTTAAAACATTAACATATTACTGAGCAACATAAAACACTTTGGGAAAAATTTCTAAGTAAACAAAAATTATATCTTGGCAATTTTTCCTTTCATTTAGATATTTGCTTCTAACAATACTTTTTAGATTATTTAGTCCTTTTCTGCAGTCTGTACAATTGACATCGTCTTCTGCTAACATCTAGCTGCTCCACACTGCCCCATGTAGACACTTTTCCTTAGCTGCTTCCTCACACTCAAGTTCAGGGTCTGGTTGCTACTGTGTTCCAAAACAGTGTAAACAGACTGGTGGAGTGGACAGATCTTGGCATGGTGTTACACAGTTAGATCCATATAGATCAAAGCAGGAGAGCAAGCTAGGTGAGACTCAGTGGTAGTAGGAAATAGTTATCAGGGAAAGGACAATTTTATTTGATGAGTGATAGCCAGTTCTGGTAATTCAACACCGGTCAGATTGCTGAAAGGCAAGGAATACACAAGAAAGGAGTAAGTCAGTCAGTCTTTTCTTTACCATTTGGTAGCCTTTGTTTGCAACCTTACTAGAGTACGTTACGTTTCAGTGTAATTACTCAGTTGTCTGTTTGTCTTGAGATCATGGGTTGTGCTTTTGTTTTTTGTTTTCCTAATGCTTAATTTGCCAATTAAATACATGCATAGTCAAAGGCAATAAAGGAATGTTTTAAAATTAATCTACTGCAAAAATTCTTGCATTTTGTACTCTTCTGGGCTTTTCCTTCATCTTCTACTTGAAAGCTGGATTTGTATCACTAAGTTTCAAATGGCTATATTTTATATGCCATCAATCATACTATCTTTGTCTTGAGAGTAAGAGGATCTGAAGAAAAAGAGCTTGATTCACATCTGATACTAAGTTGAACCCTGCCAAAAATATTTATTTGACTATAGCCTAGTTTTCCAGTTCTTCCAGCAGTCTTATGGTCAGGTAATATCCTGTGTTAAATAACTTTCTGCTGAAATAGAGTGCAAAGTTGGAATCAGGGGGACTCATGATATTAGGTCTGCCAGAGTGACTCTTCTGTGTTTATCTGCTTGTGTTCTCATCCTTAATGATAATCGCTGTCCAGCGCCTCAACTTCATTTACTTAGAACCAAGTCACTCATGTTTATAAAATATCAATTTTGTTAATTCATTTTAAATTTACAATTAAAATAAATTTTTATATATATTTTTTATTTCTAGTGATAAAATAGTACATGTAAACCATGCATGGTTGCTTACACCTATAATCCCAACAGCTCCAGAGGCTAAGGCAGGAGGATGGCAAGTTCAAAGCTAGCCTCAGCAACTTAGATCCTAAGGAACATTTGTTCTGTCTCAAAAGAAAAAAATTTAAAAGGGTTGGGATGTGGCTCAGGAGTTCAGTGCCCCTGAGTTCGATCCCTGGTAACAACAACAATAAAAACAACAAAAAGTACCTATAAAGTAAGTTCAATGGCCATAAGAAAACTGTGAGGCCATTCCGATGATGCCAAGTTAGTATTCCCTTCCTGAAATTAAGAAGGTATTTTTTCTGAAATTAGGAATGCATATCTTCTGCAATTTCAAAATGTTGCACCAAGAGAGAGAGAATTCAGTTTTGGAGAAAATAAAATCAGTCCTGTCTTTTAAACTTGGGTGTCAGTGCTTCTAGTGTTACACTGTGTCCTTTGGCCACCATTCCACCAAAGTTTTATCTTCACAAATATAAAACTATGTCATGACAAAGTGGAGAAAGAGTCAAAAAATATTGATTTTTGAATATTCAAGAAATTGAGGAGGAAAACAAGCAAATTAATTGTTTTAATTTTATAAAATTGGATTTATTTATCCTATTTACCTGAATTTTAATTACTTCACATAAATATATGATTGAATATTTTCTAACATGTCTCTTTAAGATTTAAGCCTGGATAAAGACAATTATATTACACTTACAGAGTTCCTTGTTTTCCCATACTAATATTGTGCTATTGAGGTCAGTGATATAAGAACTATGCTATTTATGTAAGAGCCATAATTGAGTAGATACTCAATTCATACTTATTGTGTTTTGAATAGGGATGCAACTTCCTAGTTGATTTGTAATCTTCAATTACTGAAGTTTCCTTTTTAAATTTTTTTTTTTTGTACTCAGGTGTGCTTAACCACTGAACCGCATCCTACCAGCTTGTATTTTTTATTTTGAGACAAGGTCTTGGTAAATTGCTGAGAATGGCTTTGAACTTACTATCTTGCCTCAGCCTCCTGGGATTAAAGGCATGAGTCACTGCATTCAACTCCTGAATTGTTCTAACAAACACAGAGATATATTTTCATATGGTTTCTAAGCCATTAGGGATTTGAGCAGCAATGACCATTCATGGTCTTTGAGAATATGCTGTGATTAATTTACATATAAGATGTTATATCCATATTCAACTCCATAAAGAAAAGAGGCAGTTTTGCCTAATATGGAGAATAATTAATGTTAAAAATTTTTAAATGAGCCTGTAATTTGCATTTATCAATAAAGACAGAAACTTCAAACATAGATGTCAGGGAAAAATATGAGCAAAACAATTTACTTTAAAAAAACCCTTAACTATTACTTTATAAACCATTGAGTATCAGATTTTTCTGGGAGATATAAAAGATATTTTATATAAGTGCATTGGGTATTGGAACAAAGAATGAACTGGAAGGAATAGTTTTATTCAACTTGCTACATATATATTGGTGCCCTGGGAGACATTTCTATTTAAGGACAATCCATTAAAATATATTTGGATGGAGAACAGAAGGAACATGAGTAAAACTCACTTTTCGGGGCTGGAGCAGTGGCTTAGCCATTCTGATGCTTGCCTGGCATGCGCCAGGATGCAGGTTTGAACCCCAGCACCACGGACACAATCAAGTGTCGGAGCAATGAAAGCCACATGAAAAACTGAGTAAGATTGAATCTCTTTCTCTCTCTCACTGACCCTCTCAAAAAAAAAATCAATTTCTCATGATTTTTAGACTGTTCTTCTCTTCCCCATAGTCCTTCAGCTGCTTCAATTTTGAATCAGGACATTCTGTTCTTTACAAATATCTTAGCTTTAATAGCTTATCAATATTGTATTCACTACCTTACAAAGGAACCTTTTAGTATCTGTGCAAAGCTGGACATTCATTATGTCAGCAAATTGTGTCTTTCCACATAGAAATATAACATCAACTCTAACTTGAATGTGTATTATAATTGGTAAGTTGTTCTCTTGTTACCTCATTTGCTCAGTGGTGATCTTGCTTTAACTATCTCCCATTTAGTATCATAACTTTCCAGCTTTAAAAAATAAGTACGTTGGAAGAATTCTTGTGATTTGTACATTTTAAAAAATTGGGTAACTTTTTTAAAAGTCCATAATGTAGAATGAAATATTAAATACCTTGCTAATGGATTAAACCTCTTGAGAAATTTTCAGTGCCTACTATATGGCATGTAAATATAAAATGTCTGTGATTAAAATAGATTACCATTAATATTGGAAGTATGCTTGCCTGTGTTTTTAAGACATTAATAATTTTATTAAATAAGGTACTAAGTGTTGTGGATGTGTGTACGTGTATACATACACATATGTGCATATACATATACATATGTTTGCCAACATTTTCTGTCTCTTCTGCTTTGACCACATATGAAGTATTCCTCTCATTAGGCTATAGGATATTTAAATGCAAGCATCTTTAGCCATTCAAGTGTTTTCATCAGTGCCTAGCAATATATCTGGTATGTAACAGGAGGTAAATGCCAAAGGAAAGAATGGGCTTGTGCTCCTGTGTAGACTCAGCATAGCACGTGTTGTAAATTGATGTGCTTATCACACAATGATGGTGTAATAAGCAGTGTGAATGAGTCACATGAGGGGAAATCTTCTGGAAACATGATGGACATAGAACCATATTTTCCTTGGGACAGCTTTGGTGAATTTAGGCTCTTTAGATTAATTTGGAGAATTGGTCCGGGACAGCCAGAAAAGTGGAACTGTGGTGTTTCATTGAGCAGCCCTTCATTGTGCTTGGGCACAAAGCTAGCCCTCTGGCTGTTAGCATACAAGTCTAGTTCTCTAGCCCTTGTAGAGATTCTGTAAGGTATTTGGTACATTTTCATAGACACTTTTCTGCTTAATTAGCTAGATTGGATTCTGTTGTTTATGAATATTAACACAAAGCAATCTGAAAGAATGCAGTAATGTGATTATAGCAAATGTTCAGGTCACTCTAAACTATGAATTACTTAATTCTTTATTGAAAGTTGTGGAACATGATAGATTTGTGTTTGAATGAGTTTGATTTATTTCTGCATAAATTCTATGTCAAATAGGATTTATTTCTAAAGTATATAAACTCAGTTATTTTAATGTTCGTTCAACATATTTTAATGTACTATAACTAGCCATGCCTAATACTCTGCAGCATTTCTAACATTTCTTAAACAACTTCATGCCATTTCATTTGATAATTGTAATAACCCTTAAAAATTAGTTACTGCCTCTGATTTACATGTTAATAAGAGCAAATGAGGACTAGATATGGATGTCTCATTCTTAATTCATGTTCTTTCTAAAGGTTATTCTCTGAATGTTTACTTAGGGTACAGTTGGCTTTAAGTATGTGGGCAATCATGTGACATTAGAATACACCTTTGTTTCTACTTTTATTTAAGGGCCAGAAATAGTATCTGAGTGTTTTAAGCTTGAATGACAGGTAGCCTCTATATATTGATTAAATTATTAACTAGATATATTCAAGTCATTATCTCTAATATATATATATAGATTCTAATATGTAATAACACTTTACAAGACCCATTTCATTTTCACCTTAGACGCATCTAGTAAAATGCTCATAAAATGGTCACTTCTCAGAATCATATTCCCTAAAAATTAAAAATATATTTTCTAAACTCTCATTTAGATCATTGTATTTTATAGCATAAAAACTGTTTTTAAATCTTGTTTTTTCAGATAATCTCAAAATAATGAATTCAGTTTTCACTAATAGTGTCTTTAAGAGAGATGATGTGACATAAAACCTCCATTAAAAAGATTTACACTCATGGTTGCTACTAAATCATGATAATATGAGTATGCTAATAAAATTCTGTGCTTACCTGTGCACTGTGGTATACCATGATAATTTGCCAACAATTTTTCCTAAATTCTTAGTTTATAAAATGTTTCTGTAACTTACAAATTCTGCTTATAACATGTTTCTATAACTTACCTATATATTATACAATAAATTATAAAAATTATATAGGCAGAGGGCAGCAGATACTGCAAATAGTTGGTCTTCTACGTATTTTTTTCTTTTACATATTCTTACATCACAAGATAATGATTAATTGTAATATTTGGAAACCATTCTAGTGACTACACTCTTTAACTCTCAGGAGTTAACATTAAACTGGCATCTTTGATATGAATGGTCTGTTTTTTTCTTACTAAAATACATTTAGTGATGCTGAAGATGTGTTTAAGTTTCTAGCTCATGTTTCTGAGTAACTGTTTTCCCAGATCCAAAAAAGACATTCTGGAGCACATTATTATGCTCTTGTCTCACACGTGAATGATGCATTGTGGTGACCATTGCACACATGATATCCATAGTTTTCAAAGAGCTGATGCCACACAGAAAGTAATTACTCACATCTAAAAGAAAGCATAATATATCATTTTGTTATAAAGTATTTAAAAATAAAGTACTTCTGGGAAACAATATGAAAAAAATGCCATTTATTTTTATATTGCCTTAAGTCAGACATCCTGAATTGGCATCATGTCAAAAATTTTTGAAAAAAATCTTCACACATTGATGTTGACTTTGTGTGAGATTAACTCAGTGGCATATTGAAGCTTAATGGATAACAAAATTATGTTTATACATGGTAATATTTAAGATTGGTGATATAGGAGTTGTGGTGTATGCATATAAATTCAGATTAGATTGGATGGATGGTGAAGGCTATGGTTCCAAATACCTTTTTGAACTGCGTTATTTTATCTCATTTTTAAAGAATTGAATATAAGGGCTTACAGTACAGTAATTAAAGCTTCATAATTAATGTGAGAGTGCTGCTGCGACTCTATTGATCATTTTATTGTGGCAGGGTCTTTATTACTCTCTTACTGAAACACAGTATCCCTGATTGGATTGATTGTTTAGGGAAGAGCAACAAAAGAAACTGAACAGTATATTCGCTGCTAGGGCACAGGGGTGAGAATGTGAGTCATTGCTCACTCTATTGGTTCTCCAGAGAAAAACAAAACAAAACAAAAAATGGAAAGGGGAATTTGTCTCCTAGGAAGTGAATTGCAGGCAGAACGCTATTCATGTTTTCAAGATCCTCATAAATACTGAATTTCCATGCTCACCTTTTCCCCTCTCATCTTATTACATACCTAAACCAAACCCATTCTGGTTTTTTGAGTGGTTTCTAAAATTTCTAAAAGTAATAATCATTAAATATACCATTTTTAGTTCCTTTGCAAAACCTGTATCCTTTCATACTATGTGGTATCACTGGTAAATGTAACATATTGTCTCTGTTAGGTGTTTTTACCTGTGCTTCATAAATATATTAGATGTATAAGAGGAAAAAACATATGATAGAGGAGGCCACTGATGGTGAGATGGAAAAAGATGTTAGTAGAAGGATCAGTGCAAAGCACTTAGATGTAAAGAAATGTTGTGAGAAGGAAAGAATTCATAAGTCTGCCTAGGGCTGTGCAAGAGGGAAAAATGCCCGTGGTTCCCTATAGAATTTTAAGAAGGGCATCCCAGCTGACATACCTGTTCCAAGCATTGTTGAGACTTAAATAGCTTGGTGAAGCTATGAGAACTGTAAAACAAAACAAAATGTGTAAATAAATGAGCACATTAAATTATATATTAAAATATTAGTAGCTTATTTTTTAGCTCACAGGAAGTTGCAAAAGCATATGAAATAGAATTAAGGTGAAAATAAAGTTCTGCAATAAAAAGAAAACTTTCTGAATAAGCAGTCAAGAGTTTTATTTAATCCTTATTTCTCTATAATATTTGTATATCCTTTCAGAATTTGATAGTGAAAAGGAATAATAATCAAGATAGCTAGTAATTTTTGATTCCTTGAGGAATTTTTTTTAAATCTTCCAACTCATACATAGTAAGAGACTGTGAATTGGCTTCTGTATTTATGCTTATTTTTAATGAATTCACTGTAAATCCGTAAGGATGCCCAGATCCAATTATATTTGTTGAAGACAAATGCTAGTTAAATAATTCATTACTATCTACCTATATTTTTTCTTTCAGAAATCCTAAATCCTTTCTAACCTTTGAATATACTCTTTCTGGCTTCCTTAACGTCTGTCTTTCCTGTTATTTTCAGGGGCTTCTGCAATTATTTTTCTGAGATTTTTTTTTAAATGTAGGAAGCATGTGTTTAAAGATTAGTGTTCATTTATAGAACTGATTTATCAATTCTCAATTAAGACAAGTGAAAATAGCATGTTAGTGGAAAAAAGCAAGACTGCTTGAATAGAAAGATATCTTTAAAGAGCTATCTATTGAGCACATAAACTGGTTCTTAGAAATTTAAAGGAATCCAATTAAACTGATGGATTGTGGACAAACAGACACCACAAGCCTTCGGAAAGGCTGAGTATCCTTAAATACAACAAAGACCTGGTATTATTTACAACTTTTAACTTTTAACTATGATTAGCTACTAAAATATACAACTTGCTTTTTTTCAGTCACGTCTTTTTACATGTTCTTTCCTGTTAGGTTATTTATTTTCAAATGAAAATGTGAACTTATTTGTGAAATACAGTAAGAATACAACATTTCTATTTCTTAAAATATAATGATATTTACACTTAATTATGAAGTTATATTCCACCTATTTTTAAAATAGAATAATTACCCTCAAGAATATAGTAAGTAGTTTAAGTAAGTAATGATACCAAATAGGCAATTCTACAATTTTGGCAGGTATGATTAGCATGTGGCAGAAACGTGTATTTAAAGCTATGCCATCTCCCATTTTAAAAGCCTTTTTCTATGACTATTTATAATGTCACTTGAAATTCACTTGGCTTACTATTCTACTAGCTCAGAAAGAGATTTGAAAATATTTAATAAAGTTTCTTACTTTAGACCTCTCAGGAATATGTACTAATTTGATTTGTGTCTGGGGGAAAAATGAGCAGAAAATGTTATAAGACATTGAAAAATAATTAGTGCACTTCCGTTATTTGAAAAATAATATATTTTGAGATATTAGACAATGATCTATTGACATAAAGAGGTAAAGGCATAAAAAATGACCCTTTTATGGCAAAACTGATTGCTTTTAGTAAAGCAGATTCATCATGTTGGTAGGTTGGAAGTGTGAATTATTCTTTCCATGTCAGTTTTGTCTCAGAATGTTGCAAGTGGATGATTTTAAGAAGTTTATACATGGCCCTTGGATGAGAGTTATAGCCCAAGGATTTGGACTTGAAATTTAAAGAGATTTGACACTGATTTATTTAGGAGACTCATAGGAATATCAGTGACACCAAGAATCACTATAAAAAGATAATCAAATTGGTGTTTTTCTGTGTATAACTGTGCTGTGTAAGCCCTTTTGAACACAAAACAGGTCTTTTACTAAAAATTAATATGTTTATAAAAATGAGATTTAAGAAATGCTTATTTCATTGCTAGTATAAGCTAGGTACTATGTCAAACCTGAATGTTAATCTAATTAAAATATTTATGAAAAGCTTACTAGTTAGGACAGACATTGTGTCTATAATGGAACTACGACAGTAACAAATCTAGACTTTTTTTAAAATTTAAATAAAACAAAGCAATTAGAAATTATGATAATTAACAGTACAAAACAGAGAGGAAAAATAGGAGCAATGTGAGGATTCCTTGGAAGGTAGTAACCTTGGGGACAAGTACTCCAGGGTTTTAATGTGATTGGACAGGTGGGCAGGGGCCAGCAACTGCAGGCTTCAGACCTAGACCCCCTTCTAGAGATCTCTCCTTGGATCGCCCACAGGCTCCTTAGGCTCAAAGTGTCCAATACTAAACTAAATTTCGCTGTGCTGCTTCTCCATTGTTCTTTACTTCCAAAAAGAAAATCACTATCTACTTTGGTGTCTTAGCCCAAGGTATTCTTGGGAATCCTATCATATCCCAAGAGGTTCTCTCTGTTCCATTGCTTAGCATCTCTGGATTCTGCTCTTTTCTCACCCAGTTCTTTTTCACTGTACTCAGTCATGTGGAAAGCAGCATTCTCCTAACTTGTCTTTGTGTTCACCTCATGGATATAGAATCAAGCTACCTTTCAAAATATTGTTTGAATGTGGAGTGATGACATCAAACATGGACTAAGAAAGTATGCAAAGGATTGTAACTAAACTATTTAGGCTTTCCACGGAGAGCAGGGCAGGTCCCCAAGTAGGTACAGAAATGAAAAGAAGAATGACTGGATTGTAGTATCCTCAGTGAGAGGGCTGAATGAGGGTTCCCATCCAGGGGTCTGGGCTTGCTTGTTGGCATCAAGGAAACAAAGGTGGGCTTTCTTATTAGCTTGAACTGATGTGAGGGCGCATGGGAATATGAAAGGAGGAACGTGAGCAGTGTCAGCAGTCAAACATCAAAACTGGAGTCAAAGGCTTTATGATGCTAATCCTCCTGACTCCTGCATTGATTTTCCAGATCTGTTCTCCATGTTTCAGCCTGAGTAACTGATCTGCAATTTAGATTACTTCATATTTCTTTTTTGCTTATAACTCTATTGTCATAAATAAAAATTCACATTCTTTAATGTGATGTACGAAGCCCTTCATTTCTTGTCCTGTGCTCTCATTGTGAAATTTTCCTCTGTTTTCCAGCCACATTGAATACGGCTGTATTCTCACGTTTTTAGATGTTTGTATGTGCTATTTCTAATGTCTGACAGATTTTTCTTTTATTAGCTTATATATGTCATTTAAAATTTTAAATTTCAGTTTTATGGATGCATAATTTAGATATGATCTTTATTATTTTAAAGTTTACAGTTCACTGGGTTCTGATAGGTGTATATAGAATTCTAGTTACAATAGTCAAATCATAAAATGTATCATACACTCCAAAACATTATTTGTATTATTTTTTAACAAGATTACCTCGTTATTAAGAAAGTATATGTTGCTGAGGAGTAGTTATAGAATACTATAAATAGTAAAGATGATATTGGCACATAACTTAATATAAAGCATTAACTTTTGAATCACTTGTAACGAATTTCCATGAAATTCGTATATCAGCAATTAGTATATCATGAATGATCTTTTTTCAATGTGATGTTTATTCAGATACAATTTAAGTACAGTAACATTCCCCTATTTGGAGTCTATAGTTCTCTTGTATCTTTAAACATGTTTTTATTTTTAACTGACCTATAACAATTGTACATATTGAAGGGGTACCCTGTTAACACTTCAATACATTTATAAAACATGTAATGATCTTCCAACATATCATTTCTTTGCACTGGGAACTTTCAAAATCTTCTCTATTGGTTATGTTGAAATATTTAGTTAGTTGTTGTCAACCACAGTTACCTTACTGTATTGTAGAATATTACAAGTTATTCCTCCCATTCAGCTGCATCCCTGTGCCCATTGTCCATCTTTTCTCCACCCATCTGTTCCCAATACCCTTCCCAGGATCTTGTAATCTCTCCTCTATTTTTTAGTTCTTTGAGACCAGCTTTTTTTTAGCTTGCACAAATAAGAAAGAATACACAATATTTGTCTTTTTGTAGCTGAATTGCTTTGCTTAACATAATGTCCTCCTGTTTGATCTATGATGTTGCAAATGAAAGAATTTTGTTATTTTTTTATGCCTGAATGATATTCCATTATGTATACATACCATATTTTCTTTATCCACCAATGGATGTTTAAGTTGATTCTATATCTTGGCTATTGTGAATAGTACTGCAGTACACATGGCAGAGCAGATGTCTGTTTGCATTCTGTTTTTAATTCCTTTGCATGTATACTCAGTAATAGTATTGCTAGATAGTATAGTAGTTTTATTTTTAGTTATTTGAGGAACCTCTGTACTATTTTCTGTAATAATGACTATACTGATTTACATTCTTAAAGATTGTGTGAAAGTTTTTTTTACCTCATCTTCACCAGAATTAGGTATTTTTAATATTTTGATAATATTCTTTATGACTGGGATGAGATATCACATTGTGGTTTTGACTTACATGTCCCTGGTGATTAATGATGTTGAACATGTTTTCCTAAATTTGCTGGCCATTTGTCTTTTTTCTTTCCAGTACTAGGTTTTGAACAAGGTAAGTGTTGTACTAGTGAGCTACATCACTAGTGGTTTTATATTATTTTTATTGTATTTTGAAGCAGAGTCTCAGTAAATCACCCAGGCTGGCCTCAAACTCACAATCCAGCTCCTCCTACTTTGAAAGTAGCTGGAATTACAGGCATGTGCCACCAACACTACAAAGGGATGAAACAACAACAAAAAAACAAGCAAAAACAAAAAACAAAAGAAAAAATTCTGGCATAAGAACAGACACATGGACCAATGGAACAGAAATAAAACCATATATTCATTCTCTTTATTCATTCATTCATCAATAGAATGGATTTTTTACAAGGGTAGTAATAACAATATTGGAGAAAGGAACTTCTCTTTGGTGCTGGAAAAATTGTATATTCATATGCAGAAGAAAGTAACTGTACCCTTACCTCTCACCCTGTTGAAAAGTCAACTCAAAATGGATTGAAGACTGAAATGTAAGAGTTGAAACTGAAATTATTGGGGGAAAATATGAGGGAAATGCTTCAGGAGCTTAGGCTGGGCAAAGAGTTTTGGATATGACCTCAAAAGCATAGGTAATGAAATAAAAAATTGACAAGTGGGATTATGTCAAAATGAAAAGCTTCTATACAGTAAAGGAAATAATCAACATTGTGAAGAGAATCTAAAGAATGGGAGAGAGTATCCCAAACTATTCATCTAACAGGGGATTAATAATCTAAATAAGGAACTCAACTGCACAGCCAAAGAACATATACCTTCGTAACATTTTTTTTTAATATAAAGAGAGACAGTGAGGGATAGAGAGAATATTAATTTTATTTAGTTTTTCATGTGGCTTTCATTGCTCCAAGACTTCCCTGTACATGTGCTGCTGGGGTTCGAGCTTGAGTACTGCTCATGCATGCTGGGCAAGCGCAGTAACTGTTGTAAACGCTGAGCCACCACTCTAGCCCCCTTGGTAATATGTTTTGAAGTTAGGTATTACCATGCCTCCAGCTTTGTTTTTTCTCAAGATTTCTTTATCTACTTATGGCCTTTCGTGGTTTCATACAAATTTTAAGAATATCTTTCTGGGGCTGGAGCGGTGGCTCAGCGGTTTCGGTGCTTGCCTGGCAAGCACGAGGACCTGGGTTCAAACCCCAGCACCACGTACACAGCTAAGTGTTGGAGCAACTAAGGCCATGTGAAAAACTAAATAAAGTTGTTTCTCTCTTTCTCTGTCTCTCTCACTGTTCCTCTCTCTTTAAAAAAAAAAAAAAGAATATCTTTCTGTTTCTTAGAAGAAAGTCATTGACATTTTAATTGGCATTGAATTGAATCTGTAAATCACTTTGGGTTTATGGAAAAATTATCAATATTCTCCATTCCGGGGACATGAACTGTCTTTCGTGTGTGTGTATATCTTCTTCAGTGTGTCATTTTCTTTGTAGAGATCATTCGCTTCCCCCATTAAAATTTAATTAGCTATTCTACAATTTTATTGTGAATAGGAAATTTTTTAGCTTCTCGCAATTTTGATCCTGTGTAAAAAGCTGCTGATTTTAATAGGTTGACTTTTTAATCCTGAATTTGTTTATCTTTCTTTTAGAGGATGGATTCTTGAGTTTTATCTATATGTAAAATCATATCATCTATAAACAGGGATAAAGTGACCTACTTTCCTATTTAATGCCCTTCATTTTTCTCTCTTGTCATATTTCTCTAGGTAAGATTTCTAGTACTGTATTTAATAAGAATGATGCAAGTGAACATTTATTCATGTTCTTGATCTTTTTCTTTTTAAAGAGAGAGGGACAATGAGTGAGAGAGAGAAAATGATTTTTTAAAAAGTTTTTCATGTGGCTTTCATG